>PVIC010045558.1:0-14589 GCA_004025085.1 Thryonomys swinderianus
AGCAAAATCAGGCCTTTTGGCGGTACATTATGACACGATGTTGCAATATAAGCCTTTATCTGCTTAGTAGTCTTTAAAATAATAAAATTATAATATCTTTCACTTTGCTGGATATAGTAACAGTGCTTTATGCATTACTATTAGACAAATATGTGGAAGTCTAATTGATAAACATAATGACATCATAGTTCACCATATAATTTATCTGGTAATAGTAAAATATTCCTCCAGCTACTGACCAAGTGCTACACCCAAGAAAACTACCTCATGTCTCTAAAGTGTAATTTCTATTTGCCTTTCTACTTTCCCCAAAAGCTGACCCTGAAACCAGAACTCCTGTGCAAAAAGCTACTTAGGTGATGCAGGGAGCCGTGTGCTGAGGTAGTTGGTACATCCCATCCAGGGCTTGAAACAGGCCATGACTGGAGTATCTACACCGTCCATGAGAACCATTTATCAGGGCAGTTCCTGTTTTGCATGCTGTTTTCCCATTTACTGGTGCACTATGGGTACAGGAAACAGGACTGAAGGATGCAGGAATAAGACAGATAAATGCATACAGTTCAGGGACATTGTTAAGCCTGTAGTCCTAGAATTCAGCCGACCATTTCTTCAGTGAAGAAACTCTGGGAGATGTTACAGGACACACTGCAAAGTTCCCATGTGTGAAGGCAGTGGTAGCTGGGGTATGTATACACCCATTATCATCAGCTGTTATCCTGGGTGCTGGGTCAGAGAGGGTTGGTTGCCACTTCCATTTCTGTGAGGAGGGAGGAGTGGGCTTGCTTACCCTCACCGAAAAGACTCAGCTTTGGCACCTGTGATACGGAAAAGCCATCCCTGAGATGATAAGGAGCCAGAAATACGCGTTGGGCACCAACAGCATTTTCTGTGATTTTTACGCATACATACCTACCTGTATATATGAAGTGAGATCAAAACTATAGAGAACACTTAAATTTTTGTATATTGATCGCAGAAAAAGACACATTGCCGTTAGACCCCCTCAAAATATTCACTTCAAACACACTGAACCAATCCTTCTTGCCAACTTCTGCTGCAGTTCTGGAAGTCCTCTTTTGTGAGTAACTTTCCTTGCATTGTTATAAGTGCCTCAACATCCTGAATTGGTCCCAAAATATTGACTTTCCAGGGTCATTTTGAATTTGGTGAAGAGCAGAGGTTGTGAGGTGTCAGATCTGGTGAATAAGTTAAATGAGGACACACTATCACGTGTCTACGCGCTGACTTTCTGTTGGATGGCAGTAGGTGGCAAATTTCACCCTATTTTTTTTTACCTCACCTTGTAAAAATACTCACAGAACAGGTTCAGAAAGTGGCAAGAGCAAGGCAGGGCACGGTGCTGCAATCTCAGCTCTCAGAAGGCTGGGGCAAGAAGATTACCTTGATTTTGAGGCCAGCCTAGGCTGTATGGTGAGTCCAAGGTCAGATTGAACTGCATAATGAGAACCTGTGTCAAAAGAAGAAAGAAAAAGAAAAAGGTGGCAAGAATGATGAGATAAGTATTTGAAGCAAGGGGGAGTATTTTGAGCGGGACTAATGACAATATTTCTTTTACTTCAATCTATTATTTAAGCATACCATATTTTTTGATCGCCCCTTCAATTTGCCATCTCTTCTCACCTTCTCTCAGTGGAAATACTCTAGTGGAAAAATAGATACAATTAAATCCTTTTATAGAATGTATTTAGCATACTTAAAAGAAAGCAAGATGTTCACTGTTTTCATTTTAAAAAGACTAAATAACAGTAACTCATCAATGTAGAAAACAAGAAAGATAAAACAACAAATAATGCCTGTGTCAGTCAGTTTTCCATCACTATAACAAATACATGAGGTAACTAAACTTTAAAGTGAAAAGGTTTATTTTGGCTCATAGTTTTAGAGGTTCCAGTCCACAATCGGATGGCTCCATGGTCTTGGGCCCAAAATGAGGCAGCGCATTATCGTAGGAGCAGGTGGCGAAGCAAAACCATTCATTTCATAGCTGGAGAACCCAGAGCACGAAAGGGAAGAGGGTGTCCCAAATAACAAACCCCCAATAATCTGATGAATGCTTTTGTTTGCAAACCAAATTGTTTGTAAACAAAAGCATGTGTGAACAAAGCTATTACTGTCCAGTACTTGTAAAAGATCACTACAGAAAGTAGAAAGAGGCTGGGAGTAGAAGCCAGGGACTAGTAGTAATACTGCAGGAGTCAGGACAAAGTACATGTGGCAGAGCTAGACAGAAAGGATCCAGACTACACTATGAAACTGGGTAGGCAAGATTTGCTGAAGGTGAGAATATGGGCTTTCAAAGAAGGAGAAAAATAAAGAATGATGCCTACAGTCAGGGTCACTGGCACAGGCCTACAGTTCTAGTTGGAGTCGGGAGGAGCACAAGTTCAAAGCTTGCCCCAGTCTGGGCAGCTTAACAACTTGTCTCAAAATAAAGAATGAAAAAAGGGCTGGGGCTTCAGCTCAGGGCACAGGCTCTGGGTTCAGTCTCCGATTCAATAAAAACAAGCACTATGATTCTAGCAAAGTCTCAGAGTAATAGCGCTATTATTTGCTCTAGTGGGAAGACTGGGGAATCCGGGTAGTATGAGAGAGTTCTCTTAAATCCGAGGGATAGGGCCTCCTGTGAATGGAGGTGTCTGGCAGGTAGTTCAAAGAAGCTCTGAAGTGTTATGTCTGCTTAGGCGATTCAGAGCGTAATACCATAAACTACACAAGGGCTGAGCTGTGTTTCCCAAAATTCACATGTTCGAGGTTTAATCCTCAGTTCCTCAAAATATGACTGCATTTGGAGGTAAGACCTTTAGAAAGTTAAATGAGGTCATTTATGTGAGTTCTAACCCAGTATGACTGGTGTCTTTGAAAAAAGAGATTGAGATGCAGACACAGAGGAAAGAAGCTCATCTAGAAGCCAAGAAAAGAGATCTCAGAAGGAACTAACATCCCAATTTCAGACATCTTCTAGCTTCCAGAATTATGAGAAAATAATGCTGAAGCTTCCAAGGTTTTGATATTTTATCATCACAGCCCTAGCAAACTAAATCACTCATTTTGGCCATTTTTTAGAAATGGTTTTTTGTTTGTTTTTTTTACGGTATGACATCTGCTTTTAAGTGAAATCATAATTTGTTAGAATTGGAATTCTTTCTCTTCACTCTTCAAACAAAATGGACCTACTTCTTGGATTATTTACATTTTCCATCTGAATTCAAAAGCCTTTGTGTAAAGTCTCATGTTGAGACACTTATCTAACAAATTATTGGCTTTCCATGATAATTATTAGATTATATTATTAAAATATAATATGACTTTGGGCCGGAGGATTGGCTCAGTGGTTCTGGCATCTGCCTTGCAAGCGCAAGGTCCTGAGTTCGATCCCCGGTAACCACATACAATGCTAGGCGTGGAGACTCACGACCACCAGCAATCAATACCACATGCCACAGTGCCAGGCATGGTGGCTCATGCCTGTAATCCCAGCACTCAGGAGGCAGAGACAGGAGGATTGCTGAGTTTGAAACTTGCCTGGGCTACATAGTGAGCTCAGAGCCAGCCTGAACTACAAAGTGAGACCCTGTGTCAAAAAAATATATATATATAATATGACTTAGACATATTGCATTATTCTACAGATTTTAGCTTACCCCCCAAAAAGGAAAAAAATCAGAGCTAGGAAACTAACTTCTCTGTATCACTTGAGCTTACAACTGGTATTTTTTAATTGTTTGCTTCGCAGTGCTTCAGCTAGTGGTATAACCATGTGGGCTTTAACTGAATATCCATATTCTGGGGAGTTCTTGAGATCATATGGTCTAGTCTAAGGCACTGGGTTAATGAACACTGAGGTACACATCAGCCACTTACTGAGTGAGAAAGAGCCAAGTATAGATACGGTCTGTAGGAAATTTGTTCTACCACGCAGGGTGTGGACCTTGAGATCCCAGCCCTTGGGTTAAAGGCTTCATCCCCAGAAGGTACTACTGAGAGGTGATGGAACTTCTAATCGATTAAGCTGGCTGGGAGGTCTTTAGATGACTAAGCTGAGCCCAAAGAGATTGTGGAGTCCATAGATCCCTCCTCAATCTTCCTTTCTTTCTGGCAATAAGAGAAGTGGTTTTGCTCTGTCCCTTGCCTCCACCATGATGTGCTGCCTCTCCACAGATCCTAAAGCCATGAGATCACAGACTGAACCTTCCGAACTGTAAGCCAAAGCAACCTTTTCCCTGGATAAAATGATCATCTCAAGTATTTGTTGTAGTGGCCTCATATTAAATAGCAGGTGGAGAGGATGCTATGGCAGAGAAACAATACAGAGACAGGGATGATGGATCCCATGTGACCAAGGGAGAGCAGAGTAGTTCTTTGGCAAGTACGAAGTGGAGCTGCATACTTGTGAGTCCATTCTAAAGGAGTAATGCTTGCTCCTTTGCTGTTAAAAATGCAAGTCTATTGTTGAATGTAAACAGCTCTGGAGACATGGATATCTTCACTGAGCGGTTTTTTTCAGGTTCTTAGTAATAACCATTTTTAGATACTGAGGGTTCACAGAGGAGCGCAAGCCCAGATCCCAATCCTGGGGCCCACATACTCTCACTGTGGACCCTTACCATGTGCTGCTGTGATTCTGAATGCTCACTCTTGGAAGCCTATGAGACTGTGTTGCTCTGCGATTTAACTTATTTCTGCTTTTAAGACTGGTTTATTTTCAAAAGTAAGTGAATTTCTGTTCATTCTTAAGAGTTTTAATTAAGATGTCAGTTTTCTTGCTTTGCCAGATTATTTGTTCCAGTAGTGTCTATTAAATCAAGAGATGAGGTTGCCAGGCATAGAGTAGCCACAGCTTGTTTTAAATTGTTAAATTGTCCATTAATGTGCCTAGTAAGAAGCTGCTCCCATAAAACAGCTGGATTGAGGCTCTTGAAGTCTTTGCCTTACCAAATAAATTCTATGAAATTAATGACACTCTCATTTTATTTCAGGGTCATTAACTGTTGTATTTATCCTACACTCATGATTAGTAAGACTTAGGAACTTCAATTTTGAAGGGTATTTTAGGTAGAAATTGATTATTTTCAACCCATTTTGTTGATCAATTATCAACATTCCCCAAATCTACTCATCTGATGAGAGATGATAGTGAAAATCTCCATGTGCTTTTCTACTAATGAACAGGGTTACTTTGTGACTTCACATGAATTTGGACATGTTTTTTTGTTCAACTCTTTCCTGTTCTTATTCAAAAGATGCCTAGGTTTTCCATTTAGATTGTTAGTGAGGTTTAGAATTGGCTGCAACTTGTCATAAATCAGCATGACATTTCTGCAACTTTGGTATTTTAACGCCAATGAAAAGTAGTTGCTAACTGCAGTTTGTAATTGAAAGATATGTGTTACAGACAGTTTTCTAGAAATCAGTTAAGTAGCCTGCAATTGCTATTCAGGCAGGAGGTAAGATTAAATATTTTTCTTTGAAATCTGCTATTATTTCAACTCTTTATCTTTTAGCCCTCATGAAGGAGATGGACAAGGAGAGTACAAGTCTCAGGGTGATAAGACTGAACATTTTTTCTTTATTGGAAAATCCCCAACAGTTTTATTTTCCTAGAAAATCTAAGGCCCAAGGAAGCAAAGTTGATAGAATAGGTTCAATAAAAGAAAAGAAAAAAATTGGGATAGGAACCTGCAGTAGGCATGCTAGTTTTACTTATAAAGTTATAAAGTACGGCCCGTGGATTTTCTTTCTGATGTCCCTTTATTGCTCTTATAAATAGATGTGTCTATATTGCTCTTAAATATAGACATTTTTTATTTCTGCAGGTGGGCACAAAGTACTTCTTCAGAGACAGGCACCAGTAATTGCCCTACCCAAGGCCCCATCATCTGAGATAGTGAGCTTGCATTCTATCTGAAAGGCCATACTCAGGAGCTACTCATTGTCTGAGACCTGATTTTTGCTTTTTAAATATGTGGTTTTGCTGTGTTGCCTAGGCTGACCATTACCACTGAACTCCTGGGCTTAACAAGATTTTCCTGCCTCAGCCTCCTTAGCAGCAGGGACCACAGCTGCATGTCAATCCAACAGGCTTACCTAGGGCTTTTCTAGTTGTCCATAATGAATGTCACAAGGTAAGTTTTAATTTGTGAGAGTAGTGGCCTATTTACTTGTGGGATCCAGGGGAAGAGAACGTAACTAGGACCTTTGGATTTAGGTTCTAGTCTCCTGTGAGTCAACGGCACACAGTAAAATAATATGAGGCTTAGAGAAACTGAGCTTGGGCTTGATCCTGCTACTCTGGGTAGCAAAAGACCCCAGGCCCAAGCCTGCCACAACTTTTATTCAGCACCTCTCTAGTAACAAAAACGTAATAAAGACTCAGAAGGCAGGGTAAACAATTGCAATGGAGCAGTACCACCTTGAAGCAACACAGCATGTAAGACAACCAGAGTCCTGTTGTTATCCAAGGTGAAAGTGAGCTGACTGCTAAGTCATAGACAGCCCAGAAGGGTGTTCCAATTTTTCCTCCAAAACTGTATTCTTTTGAAACATAGTTAAATCCAAAGTCTGTCTGCAGGAAGGCCTGGTCAGTTTTGACCTTCCAATTGTTTCTCCCAAGCAGGATTGTTCCCAACATTTACTGTCATGATAAATGTTATAAACAAACCCTAAATTTTGAATTTGTAGGCATTTCAGCTTTGTGGATTAGCTAAATGTGTGTGTATGCATGTTGTCTATTTGTTTTACACTCACCCTCTTGAAAACAAGAGATGTGAAGATGTTTTTCTGAGTCACTGTTTCTTGGTAAACTAATCAAATAGTACTTGGCAAACAATATCAACTGTTTCAGAGAAGGAATGAATGAATATTTGCCATGCCCTTTTGCTCAGGTCAGGGAAAGCAGCACGCAGATCTAATATTAGATCAGTGCACTGATTGGTTCAGCAGTTCTGTGCATGGATGATGGACTTAATTAACAGGTAGACCCAGGCACCAACCAATGGACTTATAGCCTGTGTAGAATAAAAAGGGAGAAGAAGAAGGAAGTTTCACTGCTTTCTGGCTACCACACATAGACCAATGATGTCAAATCTTTTAGAAATGAGGGTCCAAACTGCAATTCTGATCTCTGGATATGTGAATGACTATGAAATAAAGCAAAGCAAAAGGTTTCCACTAAACAGATAAAATGATAATTCAGTATTTCCCATTAGTACAGGAATATTAGTAGACAGCTGTTCTATTTTTTTTTGTCTGTTCACTCATTATACAGTGAGCTCTTTATGCTCTTGGGCTCTGCATCTGTGAGTTCAGTTCATCATGAACGAAATATGATTAAAAAAAACACTGAGTCTGTACTGAACACGTACAGACTTCTCACCTTCTCATTTTCCCCTAAATAATGCAGTTCATCAAATATTTAAATACCACTTTGTCTTAGTTACTTGTCACTGAGACACAATACTCACCACTCACAAGTTAAAGAGGAAAGGTTTGTTTCAGCTCAATGACTGTGAAGGTGTTAGGCCCTAGTCATCATATTCAAGGGTAAAGTAGTGTAGCAGATGGACAACACAGAGGAAAAACAGTCCAGGGCACTTCAGGCAAAAGGCACAAACAGCAGCAGCAGCAGCAGCAGCAGCAGCAGCAGCAGCAGCAAATCAGGACTCTCTTTCCCTTTCATCTCATCCAGGCTACAAGGCTACTGAGTGGAGCCAACCACATCCAAAGTGGGCTATTCTATTATTCATATTCAGAACTATGGTAAGCCAATCAGTAGACTGAGTCAGTACCACACATTCAAAGTACGTGTTCTGTGTACCTAGTCATTGTATCTCCAAACCTAGCATGATGCCTAGAACACAGAAGGCACACAGTAGATAATTGTTGCATAGGGAGTTGAACTAATGAAAACCTGACCATTTAACATAGACTGAATCCAGCTATCTTTTTTCTGATTCTCTTATACCATAAAGGGGAGAACTGCTGTGGTGAAAAGAAGTTATAATAAGTAAAAACAAAAGAATCCTGATTCCCTTGGTTAGTTAAGACACAGGCAACTTTCTCAGTCTTTTCATGTAGGGAACTCCCCAACTTTGGATGCAAAGAAAGGAGCAGAATAGAAGGGCTTTGCCATTTGGGTCCACAGACTCCTAACAGGACTGAGAAGCTTACTCACATTTTGCCATATTTGAACATCTATATGGCAGATGGCAATAAAAAATTCTTTTCCAAATCTTGAACTCACCCGAATTATATTCACACTGGAAAATTTTTATTGGTTCTATTTCCCAGGGGCTCTAAGCATGGAATGAAAGTTCAGCTTGTTTGCTGCCAGCTCACATAAACTCTAACACCAGTGCCCACATGTACACACACACACACACACACACACACATGCATGCACGCACGCACACACACATACACACCAGATGCAGGCTGAGAGAGCACTCTTCCTTAGTCTGTTAGTTAACTCAGTCACTGGTCAGTAAGTCACATTTTCTTGGGGTGTTGGAGATTTAATCCAAGTACATGTACTTTGCCACTAAGCTACACCCATAGTCCAAAAGCTGGTCATCTTCTTTTTCTTCTTCTCCCTCTCTTCCTCTTTCTTTTCTCTTTCTCTCCTCCCTACCCAGCATCTCTTTTTTCCTCTTTCTTCTTTCATAATGGTTCTGGGAATTAAACCCAGGGGCCTCACACCTACTGTGCACACTGTGACCAGATATCTAAAATAATCAACTTAAAAGGAGGAAAAATGTTTATTGTAGCTTACAGTTGTTTTGGGGCTGAAAGAGAACCGTACATGAAGATGAGTGTGTGGTGGAAGAAGCCTGCTCACTTTATAGTGCCCAGGAATCAAAAAAGATGGAAGGAAAGGGGCCGAGGTCTCAGTGCCCCCTTCAAGGCCTAACTTCCTCCTGCTAGGCTCCACCACTTCAAGGTTCCACCCCTTCCTGATAACACCACCAAGGGTGACCAAGCCTAAAACACAGGGGCCTTTGGGTGCCCTTCCAAAGCACAGTGATTCCCTTTCTCTCTTTTACCACCCTGCTTCCTGGCCAGTCTCCCTTGGGAGAACTTTTTTAATCAAACCCTCACACACAATCCTCATGTCAGCTGTTTGTAGAAAATTTGACCTTGCACAAATCCTTATTACCTGGGGATTACAAACCTGTCTAAAATGTAGTAACAACACTCAAGGAGCTTCCGCCAAGTTGACCTTGAATTGTATCCAGTTTCTCATTGGAAGTAGCCTTCCTAGATATGGCATGATTGCACAGGTGTTCTTAGAAGTGTGAGGACAATTCTGTTCTCATAAAAAAGCTGCCCACCTCAGATCTGACTAGTTGTCTTACAAATTAAACACAAACAGGCAGCAGCAAATGTTTAGATTTGCTGGAGCCTTTGGCTTTCGGTGGCTTGATGATTCATTCCTGACCAGCTCACAAAGCAGACTTCTAGCTACATTAAAGCCACGAGCTTTGTGGTGGCGGTGATGGGGGTGGGGTGGTTTTCCTCATTTTATTTTTAATCTGACAATACAAGCAGTGCTAACCACACCAATTAAAACAAGTCAAGAGTTAACATTCCGAATGGCCACAGTCCAGATGGCAGCATGGGAGTCATTACAGCCATTTCATCTTCCAAGAGATTTATCACCACGCTAACCCGAGTCTTTCATGTGGGTTTCTGCCACAAGCCTTCGCACACATTCACAGAAGGAATCTGGAGTTCGTGGGTATGACATAACACCAGGGACATGGGTGTGTGCAATACAAAGGATCCTTGAGGCAGAAGGGTTTCCAGAAGAGTCTTGCGGTCTCCACAAGACAGTCACTCCAGTCTCCGTGACTGAAGACCCACAGCTGCTGACAAGAATACTAGGGCTCTGGGTGTTACTTCAAACAGTCGCCCACAGCTTTGTGTTCACTCTTCGTTCTCCTGGCTTCATTCTCAGTGCCTGCCAATAGCCTCTTTTTAGCTCTTACATATTCTTTCAGTCCTGTTCCAAATGCTTTCCCAAGTGCTCGCTTCAGCAGCACATATACCAAATGCTTTCCCAAGATCTGTACAAAAGCCTCAATTTCCCCTTCAAGAATTTTTCCTCAACAAGTCAGGAGCTTTCATGCCCTACCTTGGTGTGCTGGAAGCCCAGACAAAGTTCAAACTGTGCCAGCTGACTCCCCTTTGCCCTGACCCACAAGTCCCCAGGCCCAGGATAGCAGTCTAGGGATCTCAGGCTTGAGTTTTGTTTCAGATTCACTGAAATCAAACACAAAAATGCGCTCTATATCTCTGTGAACTTTCACAAGATTTTACTGAGTGTTGAATTTAGATAGTAAGATGATTTTATTTTCAGTACAGCGTATTTTCAGCTGAGAGGGGTTTTTCAGGGGAAAGACATCTTTACTTAGGTTTACAGGGTATCATGCTTGTCAAATGCAATTAAATAGTACACAGAGCTCTGAAAGAAATGTTCAAACATAATCTGGACATGGTTTGAGTTTTTGTACAAATATCCACTTGACCGAAGTTTCTCATCTAAGAAATATAGCTCCAAACATTACTGTTGAAAAAGTTGAAGTCACTCAATTCTCTGATTTAAAATTACTCCCATCAGCTGTTGATTTAGAAATGTCATTTGCCATGTAATTCCAATGACTTTACAGACTACAGAGCATGCAATTATTGTGTCAAAGGAGCCTTTAATGATCTTACACAAGCCAGAACAACTTTATTTAGACTTCATACTGGAAGATGTATTGGTAGTTTGGCCTAAGAACCTCTTATTTAAATGACAAGATTTAAGAGAATACATGACATGTCCATAAAACTGGACCAGGGTGGATAACACATGAAGTATTAATTTGTTGTTCCTGTGGTCAATATATCTATGGCATATGTTGCTTATTCCTGTTAGATCTGTGATCTTAAATCTATTTATAGCATCAAGTCAGCTCAAGGCAAATTGGTAGTCTGGTTGTCCATGGAGGTCTAACCAAGTACCCCAAACTTGGAGCATAAAATTTCTGGATTCTGTGAACTGAAAATTTGAAAAAGACGCAGTAGCTATGGCTTATGTCTAATCAGTGATGTCTGGGGCCTCACCTGGGAACACTGGGTAAACCAGGGCTGGAGGATTCACATTGCAAATGGTTTCTTCACACACCTGTCTGCCTCTTGAGCTGATCTGTGTATCCAAGCTGGATACACTGGGACTGGTGATCGAGATACCTATAGTATGTAGCCATTCCATGTGGTCAGGGTTCTCCACAGCATGGCTAGTCGACTCCAAGCAGAAGCCTCCTCAGAAGCAACATTGTAAGATTATCTCAAGAACAAGGGTTCCAGTAGAGCCAGATGGAATGTGTCACTTAGTCTGACATAACTTTGCAAGTCAAATAGAGTGACTTCTGTCATGCTATGAGGTTCAAGCAGTCATAAACTCACATAGATGGAAGGTGGAAGAGTCCCTGGGAGTCATTAGGTCAAAGGCTATGTGAGCACATTTTACAACCTCACTAATATGGCTTTTGCAAGATGGAAAAAATATGAGCTTGGTTTTGAACCCTGATTGCTCTATTTCTACATAAGTGATCTTAGACAATGCTTCATCTCTTTCTTTATGAATGTATGTAGTGGTCACATGGTTGCTATGAGTAAGTACAAACCTATATTTGAATACATCTGTGATTCATAAATGGTTGAGAATTCTAATCTTTTTTCCTTTGAAATTTTTTAAAATTTCATCAAAATATAACTGGGATATGCACACACTACAATTTGATAAATTTAGGTATAAAAATATATGCATGAAACCATTGGCATGATGGACATTATGAAGATAATCTAGCAACCTCCTTTAGTTTCACCCTATTCCTCTCTAATCCTTCCTCCTCGCTCTTCTCTGACCTCCTCATTAGGCAACCACTAATGAATCTGCTGCTTCTTGTTAAAGATGGGCTTATATTTTCTAAAGTATCATACAGATGGCATCACATAGTACTCTTCTTTGGCTGACTTTTTTCACTGAGTAAAATTACTTTGAGAAATCTATGGTGTTGTATCATTAATCTATTTCTGTTTATTCCTGAGCATTATTCCATTATATTCATAAAGCAAATCACTTTTATCCATTATTGTGCTTTCCCTTTACTTTTCGTTCCTTAACCACCATTATCCCTGTTTTTCAGGGAAACACAATGTCCGCCTCCATTCCTTGCCTCCCTAAAGCTTTATCCAAAGGTAAAATCTTCTGGGTCCTCGCCATAGCTGAGTGGAGACTGGGATGTCCACGGAAGTAGCATCTCTTTGGGGCCACCTACTGTACCATGCTGCCTTGAAGCCTGGCTTTCCTTCTAGCTCAGGTAGACTTCCAAATCTCCTCTCTTGGGACACCTACAAGAGCTGTGGACAGACGTTCTTTAAACCCTCAGGAATTTCCTTTTTCCCGTAAAGAAAATGAAATGGAATTCCAGGTCAGGAGCCTGCGGGTTAGACATTTTCTGCAGTATGTATTTCTGATTCTTCTATTCCTATCCCCACCTAGTGTCAAATCATTTGCTGTTGGGAAACCTGAGAAAGTGGAGGGCACTGTCAGTGTTAGCTTCGCCTTCTGGCAGTTCTTTAGGCACTTTAGCCACACTGACTGCACCCACAGGCCTGTTTCATTCACCAAAAGAGCCAGGCTCATGTGGTGAAGACTGTTTTGTGTTCAACTATGGCCGTAAAAGGGTGCTCTGGGGAGATTTTCTTTGTTGACCTTGTTGCTATTCTGCAACCACCTGTGGCTTCCTCATTGCCAGGATCATCCCTACACCAAACTCAGGGATCCTTCTAGAAGTTTCTCCAGCCTTCCTACCGCCTACTCAGATCCTTCCAATGGTTTATTTTGCACTTGGAGTAAGCTGTAAGACCCCTACACTGGCTTTCAGGGCATCTGAAGGACCTTGGTGCTTCTCAGACCTTGTCACACACTCTGCTGCCCTTTGGAGCCTCCAGGTCCCTTGCCCAGGGTCCTGAATATAGCAAGTGTCACACTTAGTCCAACACTCTACTATTGTCCTTTAGCAAGTTTAATATTTCTGACTAAGGGCTTCCACATATTTACTTCATTTTCATTTTGCACTGGACCCTGAAAACAGATAGTTCTTATTCCAGGCCCATGAGCCTCCAGCTTCTGCTCAGAAGGGCCAAGTCCATCACCTCTCCTGCCTCAGCAATCAGGTAGTCTCTGTTCCTCCCTTCTACAAGGGCAGTTTATGTGTGCAGTGTTCATTTGGCTGGATTTCCCTGTACTTAGAGCTTGGACGGAGGGTAAATATCTCCCCAGCAGAGAAATCTCTAACCACCATATTCATGTCCTCCCCACTGTCATCACCTCCTTTGTTCATACTCTGAGATGTTCATACATCTCAAATGTTCATATATCCCTCCTTCAAAACACCTACCTCTGCCTCGTTTTATGTTATGCAAATGTTCCATGATTTAAGATCGAGCTTGTATTCTGATAAAACCATTCATTACAAGTTGAAAATATCACAAGTTGTTGGAAATGCATTTAGATACCTGACTTACTGAATATCACAGCTTAGTTTAACATCCCACAGACATGCTCAGGACACTTACAATAACTTACAGTTAGTCAGAAATCATCTCACACAAAACTTGTTTTATAATAAAGTGTTAAATACCCTAATGTAATTCATTGAATACTGTGCTGAAAGTGAAAAGAAGAAAGGTCGTATGGGTACACATCCCCAAAGTCAGACTACAGTAAGCCTGAAATTGGCTGATTATTGATTAATATACATTTGTTTCCTGCCCCCTCCATGTACAGTCCTTGAGGATAGGGACATCGGCTGTTCATTTCTTGGTGCCTAACTCCGGGCATGTAGATATTTCTCAACATCTTTTAGTTGAGTTAATTTTTTTCCCTCTCAATAATACCACAAATACGACCCATCTCATGGGGACTACATTTGAATCCTATGAACTTGATGCAAGATAGATTCAGAGGAGGCAGTTGAAGATCCATTGTTTTATTTTGTTTGTGGTCATCTGGCTTTTCTCAGATTGCCATAAATTCACACTCCTCTTGGTCTCTTTGACTTTGTTTTGTCCACATGTGTACACACACACACACACATACACACACTTTTTCTTCTTCCTCTTTCTCTGGTTTTCAGTGGTTCTAGGTCTGAGTTTTGAAAACTCAGGTATGAAAAATGGAAATTAATTTTTTACTTTTGAAGGGAGAAGTGAGAAAAAGCAAGGGAAGTATCAGAATAACCCCCAGCACACCCTGAAAAGGACTGTCTCAGCTGGGGGCTATCGTGCACAGTGTCCCCAGCCCCAAGCCCACAGTCCTTTCATTGTCACTGCAGTGTCAAAAATGTTAGAGCTAGAGGAGCCTTTTGGATCATCTAGCCCAAATAAAGAGGATTTTATGTGTTTCAAAATGGAAAGGCTGTGTCAGGTTAGAAAAGAAAGAAAATATCAGGTGGCAGAGGCAGGAGGATTGCTGTGAGTTTGAAGCTAGTTTGGGCTTCATAATGAGCTCAGGGCCAG
>PVIC010045559.1:0-14585 GCA_004025085.1 Thryonomys swinderianus
TGAGGGGAAGGAATAAATATGATACAGAAAGAAAATAAAAGAGCATGTGTAAGGGGGGAGGAGGGGGGAGTGGGTAGGGATATGGGTAAAAATGAGAATTAACTTGTGGCATATACTGGTACAAATTTCCCAATGTTATATGTGATTTTGAGATTTATATAAATTGTACCAATAAAGAATTCAATTAAAAAAAAAAAAAGAAAAGAAAATGGAGTGCTTGCTCTATGTATTTGCCTAAAACTAAGTTCTTGTGAACCCTTATTTTACTTTTTGTCCATAAGAGAAGGCAACTCTTCTTTCTCTTTACTTATACTTGACTCCTGATTTTTTATAACTGTTGACTTCTCTCCTACACTTGGTTTCTGTTAATATTTAGACATAAAATATTCAATAAATATTTTGTGCTTCTAAAAAAGTGAAATATTATCAGCCTTGAAGTACTATCTGTTTTCACTTTTCTTTCTCCATACTGAGCCAGTGTCCTTCCCTCATGGTCATCTTGTCCTCCATTTTGGAGGGCGTCTTCTTAAAGGACATAGATCTACTAAAGAAACAGTAAATGTTTTAAAATTCACCCCCAAATCAGCTTTGTTTTTATCAAATTACAAATGTTTTTTCTATAATTAACAGTGGTTAATTGAAGATAATTTCATTAACAACATTTCACATTACATGACCTCTGTCCTCTCTCCAAAACTGAAAAGGAAAACTGTGTATAATCAAGCTATGAAAGGCCAGCAGCATGAGGAAATTGGTGATAGAGAAGATGCTTGAGAGATTAACATCTTCCTTAGCTCTCTGCTTTCCTAATTCTGCACTGAACAATCCCTCTGGTGGTTCGCCTATACCTAAATCTTCCTGCTTGCCTGCCTGTCTGTCTGTCTGTCTGTCTGTCTGTCTGTCTGTCTGTCTGTCTGTCTTGCATTCTCTCTCTCCTCCCTGCCTCCCTCCCTCCTCTCTCTCTCTCTCTCTCTCTCTCTCTCTCTCTCTCTCACACACACACACACACACACACACAATACACTCAGAACACCTGAAATTGATTCCTTTGGGATATGTCAACCACTCCAAAGAGTTTGATTGTTTTTATTATTTCTAGTTTTTAGTTTTTTGAGACAGGGTCTCACTTTGTAGTTCTGGCTGGCCCTGAACTCACTACATAGCCCAGGTCAACCCCGAACTCACAGCAGTACTACTGCCTCTGCCTCCCGAGTGCTGGGATTACAGGTATGAGCCACCACACCCAGGATTGTGGTATGTGGTATGCCCAGGACCTCTGCCTGAGAAGCAGACACTGGAATCACTGAGCTATGTCCCCAGCCACAAGAGTTTAATTTTTAAATAGAGACACATAACCATCTTGAGTATGCATATCTGTACATATGGGCACATACAGAAAGATCAATTAACTTTTTTTATAATGCTACACCTAGTTAGTGTCTTGGAATTGCAACTAGGTTATTGTCTCAAACCTTCAATTCTGCTTTGGCAGCCAGAAAGCAGTGTAGATAATACATGATGAATGCATATTCCTACACCTCAATAAAATTTTATGCATGGCCATTGAAATTTGAATTTCATACACTGTTTATGTTTCACAAAATATTATTTTACCTTTGACTTTTTCAACCATTTCAAAATGTGAAAAACATTTCTAGGTACTATTAGCCCAGTTCAGTTCATAAGCAAGTTTGCTGATCTCTAATAAAACACATTGACTCACAAACACAGAAATTGTATTTCCACTTAGCACAGTCTAAGTGATAGGACAACTTAGCTCTCTCCATTTGAGCTCTGTGCTGAATAAAGAACAAAATGATATAAAGGAATGGGGCAATGCAAGTAGATAGCTTAGATTAATGAGCTTGGACCTGTAGTTTAGCAGAATTTTTCAGCTATAGTTTAGCTGTAGTTTTCCAGCCTTAGTTGCATATTGGAATTCCTTGGGTAGTTTTAATGCTTGCTGATGTCTAAATGTCACACATAGGGAATTCATTGTGATTGCTCTCATGAGTGATGTGAATAGGGAGATTTTTAACAGCTCCCTGGTTGTTATAATGTACAGCCAGTGGTAAAAGCCACTCATGTCACATAAGATGGTTTACAAAGACATGACACTTTTGAATCACCAAAGGCTGGAAGATAGAGCTATATTCAACTATTCCCCTTTTCTGAAGCAACTTTGAAATGTTAGAAAAGCTCATAAAACACAGAATATTATGCGTTTTCTATGTGCTGTGTTATGCACTAGCTTCTTGGTCTCGGTGGGTGTTAGTGTTTCTCAAGTTAATGTTGCCTTGTGGGAGCACTCATTTAACTGCACAGGTGCAGGCTCAGCAAGGCCAGACACTCTGGAAAGGTTGGATTCTGGGAAATTTATTTCCTAGTTGTGACTCTTGGGAGACTATTATGTAAACTAGAAAAACAACTTGTTAAATTATAGCTTCTGTCACCTATCCTGGGATCCTCTATGCAGAAACACATGCCTGGGAAGCTATTATCAGTATTTCGGAGCCACATGGAATTAGAGATAACAAAATAGAAGGCATTAAAAAATATATTTCATAAAATAAAGTAAAAGACACTCTTTTCTAACCTAGAAAATTTGACTTTCAGTAAAGCATAATAACCAAGTTCCCCAGACAGTGTCATGTCCTCACGCTTGGGCCCTATTACAGTGAGATAAATGTATTTCTTTCTTGTCAGTTTTCACTTAACCACATTTTAGCTTGAAGTTTTGTGGGCACTGATTGCTAATACTTATTTAAATTGCAGCAACATATCTTCTGAATAAAATATCTCTCCTTTTAAGTTGGTCTTTAAACTTATCTAATTTATACTTGAGGAATTTAGACTTCCTATTTAAGAAGCAAATGAACATGCATTTTATGTCATATTTTATGTAACATCTGAAAGGGTTGGCGCCCAAATATTTATGATGATTTGCCTCATTAAATTAAACCTTTTTTTTAGTCTAATCAAGTGAGAGGAAAGTAATTTTTGAGATGCACAAAGTAAATGTCAGGGGGAAAATGAGAAAGTATATGTCATTTTTGAGAAAATGCTGCTGGCAACAATAATTTCCAGTAGATGACTTATGATCACAGGGTTTTTTCCTTGTTACAGAGTAGCCTCTAGAAAATCGTCACCACAATTAATCAACTTTTGTCAGTGCTTCTGTACAAGTAGGACTTTTAGTTTCATCAAAGCTAATCCATTATGAAAACTTTGTCATAACCACCTAGATCTGGGAAGACCATCCATACAATCACAACTAGAAAAGCCATATGAATCTCTGGTTATAAATTCTTGGTTGCTTTCTGTAAGATTCATCTCTAACCTTTTTTAAAAATGAGATTGTACCTGAAATAATAGAGAGAGTTGTGGTAATGTAGTTTTGATAGTAGAGAGTAGAGAATCTGTGGTCACGGTACAACTTTGCTGTGTAAGTCTGTAAACCTCTTCTAATTAGGATCTCTGATGTGAAGAGAAACACTTGGAAAAATACGAACATACTTAACTGTTGTCAAATGTAAACCCTAGAGAGGAAGAGCTCAGAAAATCACTCTGCAATTTAGAATTCCAAATTACACCAATCCATTTAATCAGAAAACATACATGCATAAATAAATGCAGTAATTATTTAACCTTTTGAAGATTCAGTTCCTCATCATTAAAACAAAAATGTTTAACAAAACCCAGAAATGTTAATACCTTTTTTATTGGGATAGTTGGGGGAACTGAAAGGGACTAACATCTAGAAGATACTAAGTCCAGCTGCTATTTGCTTTAGTTACTGAATGTGGTGGTAGTGGTATTAATGTGAATTAGCGTATGTCTGACTTTGGTCCCCTTCTGGTGGGAAGCCCTAAAAAATCTTATGAGTAGTGATTGACAGCTCTGTTCATCACTGCCTGCTTTTCTTCTGCCAGATTTATCTTCTATAATAAAACGTGCAGATGCAGACATTTTTCACACTCCTTCCTTTATTCTAATTAAGCTCATCTCTGAATGGCTCGATTATAAGCCTTGAGCACCATTAGCCAGTGCTGGTGTGCTTTCCCAATGATATATTTAATGAGTTATAATAATAATCTATTAAAATAGCAATGGAGCATATGAAATTCATCAGGGTTGATATTTTCCAACCTAGTACATTGTGTGGTTACTGGAAATAAGCAATAAAATCAGGGCAAACACTGTGTTAAATTCCAACGTGTCAAAACTTTACGTTCACTTGTGAAGCTACTTTTACTAAGAAAATTGTGATCAACTTGAGGCCCAAAATTGTCATTTCTTTTATCCTTATTGAAGGGAGTTGAATTATTTTAGCAAACATAAGTGATTCAAACCAGTTACCAAATACGATTACTTTTATACCACATTTATTAAATATGCACCAGGAACCAGACACTAAAACAACAGAAAAATAAAATACAGTTCCCATTGTTTGGTTAAATATATACTGAGTGATACCATGATAAGTCCAACATGCTTCTGTTCCTAAGGGGCTCACCATTGAAAGAAGCACCAAGGCCTACATATATGGATCAGTTAGGGTACCAAATGAGACATTTTCCAGTCAAGTACTAAATAGTTTGACAAAGATACAAGTCAAGGATGTAAATCAAATATATAAGTCAGAGGAGAAGATGTGGACAGGACCTGGGCTCTACAAGAAAGGCCTGATAGGAATGGTTGAAGTTCATTTGCTTTGAAGGACAGAGAAGATTTGTGCAGACAGAAGGCAAAGAGGGCTTGTGAGATCAGGAGAAAGTGAACATAAGTATTGCAGTGAAAGCAAACTTTGCAAATTGAGAGAGCAATTAGTAACATAGAATGGCGGGAAGAAGGCTAGTGAGGAATGGTAAATAAAGGTGGAAAGACAGGGAAAGCATAGCTCCAAAGACCCCGGAGTCAGGCAAATGGGATCAAACCTGGTGAGCCCCCAAAGGTCTTGGTGGGGGGAGGTAACATAACAGTTGCCGTGCAGTTTCAATATGACCCTTAACCATTTTGCTTATTAGCTCTGCCCTGTCTTCATTTTACTTTCTGCTGTGTTCCCGTGTTAAATTCAGAATGCATTTTATCTCTTAGGGGAAGCACTTCATCAGATCTCCCGGATGGGGAGGCTGGAGCTGGGACCCCAAAGAGCATCCGGAGTAATGTTGTGACCCCAGTCACCCACAGGTCACCAGCTCCAAGCGCACATAGCGTAACTTCAGTCAGCAGTAGGGTAAGTGCACAAATGTCAAGAGACGCTCGGCCTCTGGGACTTGCCTTTACCACCCAGGCATAACTGGGTGTGAACTCTTTATCTCTTGGAGTCTCTTTGTCGGGCTTTTTAATGGTAGAAGCTTCTTTATCAAGACCAGTCCTCTGGCCGGAAACGAAAGAGAAAACCAGGCTTTTTTTTTTTTTTTTTTTTTTTAGATGGGGTTTCATTATGTAGTTCAGCCTGGCCCTGAATGCATCATGTGGCCCAGGCAAGCCTCCAACTCAGCAGTCCCCTTGCCTCTGCCTCCTGAGTGCTGGAATTACAGGGGTGAGCCACCACACCTGGCGAGAGAAACAAGGTTTAAAGGTGGCACTGTATGATGGGGATTTAAGTGACTATATGGTTTCAACAAATATAAAGAATTTGTTACTTTCCAGGGGTCATATTTATAAGCTGATTTCACTAAAATTTCTCTAAGCTGATTGGAATCTGGGAAAGTCAAAACTTGAAATATTTTTATAGTTTTCTTTTTTACACAGTTGCTAAAATAAGGGATCATACTGAAAACATAATGAAAGCTTAAATGACATAGGTATATATTCTAAATTATATTTTATAGTGCTTTGATCTTTTAAATGAGAACATGAATAAAATATTTGAGGGGAAATATTTTCTTTTATTAAATATTCTGTTGGAGGTTGTTTTTTGGAAGCAATTATCATCTACTAGATGATTTTTATTAAGCAGCAAACCCTGCATAATGTTGCTGTCTATATTTAAGAAATATTGATAATATGACCCACAGATTTTTGATTCAGTAAAATTGAGTGAGACCTTACTATATAACAGGCTGTGGTCGGGCCAAAATTTGAAGGAATAATAAAAATAAGAATAAGCCATGTGAATGTCTGGATTGAGGCAGAGACATCATTGATATTTGGCAAGTACAACTGGAAAATGAGGTTTCACTTACAACTGACCTTCATCTTGATTGGTGCCCTTGCTCGACTAGTTTCATAAATATTTTGAACACCACCAGAGGAACAGCCAGGGCAAAGCCCGGATCATGCCTGGTATGTTCAAGAGAAAAACAAAGAGGCCAGTGTAGCTGTTGTGGGTAAACAAAGGCAGAAGTAGTCGGGAAAGAGTACAGGAAGGTCATAGGCCAGATGAGGGCTCAAGAACTACTGTATGTGCATTAGCATTTGCTTTGGTTAAAACAGGAGAAGTTGAAGGGTTTGAGGCACAGGAATAATGTGACCTGGCTTCAGTTTAAATAATATCCAGAGGCTGTGCTGAGAGGAACCTGCAGGGAAACAAGAGTCAGGAGACCAGTGAGTCAGCCATTGCCAGACCATTGCCAGGCAAGAGAGGTAAGATTTTGGAATAACAAAGTAACAGTGGAGGTAGCCAGCAGATTCTGTAACTATTTTTAAGGAAGGATCAAAAGACATTCCGACAGAGCAAGACAATAATAGATTTGCTTAAACACTTACGGTCTAGCTTGCACTTGCTAAGATGAAAGGCATGTTTAAATTTCATAAATATGCTAAACTCAGCAAGTGGATTATGTTCAGTGGTCAGAAAAGTGCCTGGGTAGTTGATGATTATGCTCACTTCTTTGGCAACCTAACAAGGAATGATAAAATATTTAGCAACTGGTCTGACAGGAGCACTAGCTAATCAGAAGAGATACTGGCACACAACTTGAACAGTACTCTGTGGCTCCATCCCATGCTGTTCATCAGCAGGAATTTTGTGAGGGCCTGGAGAGAGAGAGTTAGACTACAATAGTGCTATTTATCAACTGATGAAAATGTATTTTAAAAGTTTAATAGTTGGTATGGCTGTGCCAGTAGGTAGCTGACTACCTAATAAACAATAAGTTAATCAAATTTGTTTCTAAAACAAAGATGATCACTCTGAATACCATGTAAGTTTATTAAGGGGAAAATTGACAGACATTCTCTGCAACTAAATTGAGTTTATTTATATACATAGTACACAGACAGTTCCTGTGTTTACATTACTCTTTCTAGCTGGTCTGAACTGGTGTTCTCAGGAGACATACACAGTGAGGTGCTACTCTACCACAAAGAAAGATAATCTTGAGGCACCCATATGTTAAGTGAAGTCAGACGCACAAATTCAAATAATTCCCCAAATTACTTATTCTATTGCTTCAAAACTATTCTAATGCATCTGTCAATTTGTTTCAGTATTCTACTAGTTTTTCTTAGTTCATTACAAAGAAAGTTTGGTGCTATTATCTTTCTCTTCTTTGTAAGAGTCTTTTTTGTCTGTCTTTTACTCTGAGTAACTTCCAATATGATAATATGCAACAGTATTGATTATTGTTATCCTCTTATTATTTTGTTATAAAAGCTTGTTTTAGCTTTTCATGAGTACTTTTTATTTTTTCAACAATATCTACTTCTATTACATTAAAAAGTCTAACATAACAAAAAAGAAATTCAAAGCAATATTTTCTGTTGAATGAAAATGCGGCGGAACCTGGGGAAGGAGGGGTGAGCAGGGCAGTGAAAGCAGGAGGAGCAAAAAAGATCAAAATGCAGTGGGTACATGTATCAAAGCACAAGCTGAATGCAATCACTATGTATTGTATATGTGCTAATATAAAAGAATGAGTGGATAAAAAAGAAAAGACAACCTAGCATTAAGAAGCACATTCCCTTTTTCATGATGAAGGGAAAGGGTCTATAGAATTAGATGATAATCAAAATCACTGCTTCTCAATTTCCCCTATATCTTTTTTATTTTATTTTATTTTTTTGGAGACGGGTTCTCTTTTGTAGTTCAGGCTGGCCCTGAGCTCACTAGGCAGCCCAGGCAAGCCTCCAACTCAGCAGTCCTCCTGCCTCTGCCTCCTGAGTGCTGGGATTACAAGTGTGAGCCACAACGCGTGGCACTGTTGTATGTGGTTACCGGTCATGGAACCAGGGACCTTGTGCTTGCTAGGCAGGTGCAGGAACCACCTAGCTAAATCTCCGGCCCTCTCCTACATCCTATTGTCTCTCCATTCCAATGTGTTAGTATGTAAGACGTTTTTAAAATGAAAAACTTTTAGAACATGTAAATCTCTAATCTATCCGCAGCTATGATAGGGACATTTTAATTTTAGAAGCCCTTTGGCATGTATTGTGACTTAATGACTATTTGAATTAACTAGCCTTTGACTATGCAGTACTAATTGGCCTATTAATGCTCAATGTAATAGTATTTTCAGCTCACCTGTGGAAAATTTTGATATCATCATAATTATGAATAAAGAACTTGGTTTTATTTTGTTAGAGGACTCCATGTGGAAATAATTTTTTGTAGAGCTATCAGAAACATATTTAAACTGATGTATCCATTTGACATCAGTGATGCTCCTCATAAACTTCACTGGAAATTAAAAGACTTAAAAGCTATATACCTTGTGCTACAGGTCTTAGGTAATGGAAAATAATGAAAGACATAAAAACAGTCTATAATGAAGGTGAATTGATTAGCTTGTTTAGCAAGTGACAGCTGCATCTCTAAGGAGTGAGTTTATCAGAGTGTTCTTGAATATCTAAGATTTGGAGAAGAAAGAGGATATTACATTCTATTTGACTTTGAATGGGACTTTTCAGTGCTTATACAAAAAATCTTAACAGTCTCCTTCAGGTTTGATCATTATCATACCATGTCGTCAGCGTAGACACTGAAACTCATCCTTCTCTAAAGGTCCAATACAACTGGTTTTTTAAAACATCTAAACAAGCATGTAGGGTACAAGAGTAAAGCCTCTATGGACACAAGCAAAGTTGGGACAGAATTTTATCATGTTAGAATGAAATCCAGTCACAGACTGAATTCTGCCACATGTACATGCCTTTATTAGCATGCAAGAACCCCTCAAAAGTACCTATTCCTGTAGGTTGAGGAATCTTCACTCTTATGAGCATTGATATGTATCATGCACAACAGTTTTGTCCCAACATAGACATAACCATCCATATTCTGAACCCCTAGCCTTCTAGGATAAAAAGGTGGTATCACCTCAGTTAAGTGAGTATAGAGATGTATGTGCTAGTTAACTTTCCATTACTATAACAAATACCTGAGATAAGTCAACTTTAAAAAAGGAATGGTTAATTTTGAATCATGGCTTTAGAAGTTTCAGTTCATGATCAGACAGATGTATTCTTTTAGGGGCTGTTGTAAGACAGCATGTCATAGTGGGGAGTGTATGATAGAGAAAACTGCTCACCTCAGAGTGGTCTGGAAGCAAAAGAGTGGGAGAAAGAGATTACATCCTACAGTCCTCTTCAAGGGTGTATTCCCAATGACCTAACATCTCTCAGTAGTCCTCACCTTCAAAGATTTCACCATCCACCAGTCACCAAGATGAAGAGCAAACTTGCAATACATGAGCCTTTGAAAGACATTCTGTTCCAGACCACAGCAGGATGATTGAGGAGAGGGCATGATGGGAGTGGAGACAAACATAGGACCAAATGCAGTTCTAAGTAAGCCTAAGTACTACAATGAGAAATATAAAGCTTGTCAAATTTTTAAACATAGTTTGTATTAGCATCTTTCCTGCTAGTCATATAATAGAACACTTACTAATTTTGTGATTGATAAAATTCTCAAACACCATTTGTGCTAAGGAGTCAGAGATTTAGCTCCATGGTTCTGCAAATGAAAGGTCATGAGTTCAATCCTCAGTACAAAAAAAATGGGCTACATAGCAAACATCTTAGAATAGATTTTGATAGTAATTATTGGTGATAAGTTTTGGAGTCATATAGACTGCTGATGTGGTTCTTGCCAATGTTAATTCACTCCTAAAAGGTAACATTCATCAATGTGTATAAACTGAAATAAATTTATATCAAAGGATTTACAAGTAAATTACAGTCAATATAATGTTCTTTTCTGATTTTTCCTTTGTGAGAAGGACCAAGGTTTTGAAAATTGCATGGGTTTGGCTATCACTGAACACACCTCTGAGGAGTTCATGAAGTGTCATCGCAGAAACCTGTCCAGCACACCTTCCATAGCAGTGTCTGGGACCTCCGTTTCTTCAGGTGTGCATTTATAACACAAGGGTTTTGTTGTTAAAAATGACTAAATCCAATGGAATTGAATGCTCTACATGGTGTTAAGTGGATGTTTTAAGCCTTAAGAAACGATCATCTATTCTTTGACCCATTGTAGGTCTATTGAATGATAACTGCTTAAAGGTAGTACTTGAACTCTTGCAATCATGAAAAATCTATTTATTGAATATCTTGCAAGATATCAGCATCGTTTCAAGGCTATACCAGAACATAAATGTAGAAATATAGGAAATAAAAATGGTCCCAGTGTATATTTGATGTAACAGATATTATTCCTCCAGGGTTCAAGAAAATGTTACCTTACTTGATGCAGTGGTCTGAAGATTCCTATATCTAGACAGACTAACAATTATAAAGTTATATAAGGAGTTATTTGTAAACAACATTAAAGTATTAATAACTCCTCATTTATACAGAATATCAATATATATCATTTTATTTTATTATCACAATTCTGTGAATCAGATATTATTTATGTTGCAATTTTATTATTTATGTATAAACTCTGCAGAGAAGCCTGTCATACTGATGAAGTTTGTGCCTTTCATATAGCACTAATTTTATGATATAAAACTCAGCATTAAAACATTACCTATGACCTAATAATGATATCTGCATAAAGACCAAGGCTGATTTCTAGATTCTAACTCAAAAGATTTAGAGAAGATGTGTTTTTTTATAAAATGGAGTATTATTCTGCCATAAAGAACAACAAGGTTGATTCATTTATGTGCAAATGGATACACCTGAAGGACACACTAATAAGTGAAATAAATAGATCATAGATAGGCAAATACTGGATCTTTTCTTTGTTATGAGTACCTGTAGATGCAAATGAGCTCTAAAAAGCATGACAATTTTTGTAGAATGGGAAGTTTCCTAAGGAAATTTGGTGTGGGAATGTAATGAGAGGAAGGAATAAATATGATTCTGAAAGAAAATAAAAGAGCATGTATATAGGAGATGGGGAGGTGTGGGTGGGTAGGGATATGGGTAAAAATGAGAATTAACTTGTATCGTATATTGGTACAAATTCTCCGATGTTATGTGTGATTGTGAGATGTTTATAAATTGTACCAATAAAGAACTTAAAAAAAAAAGATTTAGAGAGTCTCTCCTAGCCAGCCAGTGTCCAAAGGCTCTGGGTTTCGTTTGAGGAGGGTATTTTGGTTTTGTCGTTTTATTTCCTGAAGCTCTGGGGATAAATAAAGCAGTTTACCTGCTAAATGCAACATTTTAAAGCAGTCTGTGAACCAACATCAAAAAGTCTGCTTTGACTAGTCTACTCAGCAACTCTTGTTTCTTTTTTAAAAATTTTATCTTTATTGCTACATTGTGTATACACACCATGATCACACTCAACACTGGGAATTTGTACCAGTATATAATACAATTTAATTCTCATTTTTTCCTGTTCCCCTGCCCACTGCCCAGCCCCTACCCCCTAAATACATAGACTTTGTTTCCCTTTTCTGTGAAATAGCAACTCCTGTTTTTTGAGGGCTAACTCTGTAAGACACCATCCTAGGCATTTCTACATTATTTCACTGGTCATTTTCAATTTAAGTACTTGGTTAGTCTCCAATCTTATCTTTTTTTTTTTTTTTTTTGAGACAGGGTCTCACTTTGTAGTTCAGGCTGGTCCTCCGCTCATTATGTAGCCCAGGCAATCCTGGAACTCAGCAATCCTCCTGTCTCTGCCTCCCGAGTGCTGGGATTACAGGCATGAGCCACCATGCCCAGCACTGTGGTATGTGGTACTGTTTGCTGGTGGGCGTGAGTCACCACACCCAGCATTGTTGTATGTGGTTACCCGGGATCAAACTCAGGACCTTGAATTTGAGAGGCAGGTGCTGGAACCACTGAGCTAAATTCCTGGCCCTCCAATCTTTCTTATTTATAAGAAGCTCTGTTTCAGCAAGACTTTGGTACAGATTTAGTCTATGGAAATGAACAATCTACTTGGTAAGATATGTACGACATTACTGAGAAGTACATTATTTTGTATCTTATACTTTGAAAACTGAAAGCCAGATGTTCTGTTGATTAAAGAATGTTCTGCTCGCTGAATAAATAGAACTCTCTTTTAGTTTATCCACAGTCATTTCTGGGTGAAAGGAAATTGCTACATCATTCAAAAGTGGAAGTGTAGAACTGATGGATTTGCATTTTATATCAAATATGAAAATGTGAATTCTGTACATATTAAAATAAAAAATGGTTAGTAGTTTAATTTTTCCAACCATAAGGAACCAATATATGAAAATATTTTGCTAAGTCTAGGAGCAAACTCAATATCATAAATAGCTTGAAGCTTCACATTTTATAGTAGACCATTTAACCTCCTGTGGTTAAAGGAGAAATGAACGAATGACTGTTAGTATTCAGTCCAAGGCAATTTCTGAAATAATGTAAAAATATGTTAACATAAACACCCTGAAATCCTTGACCTTGGCTTTTATTCCCATAACACTATCTATGCTCCGTGCTAGAAAAGAATCAGAATGAAAACGAATATTTGCAATGAAAAATGAGAACATCTAACAAAACAAACTGATCCACAATTGGTTTTGGTCCCCTCCTCCAGATCGGAGCCGATCTGAGTTAGATTTGAGTGAGTCATTTCCAGAAGACTTAGAGGACACCGTGAGCATAAGAAGCAGGTCTGTTCCTGGAGCTTTAGACAAAGACTTGGTAAGTTGGATGTGTTTAATGATCATGGGGAAAATAAGGCACAATCTTTTCACTTTCAGGTGTTGGTGAGTTGAGAGGAAAGGGAGGATAGGCAATGTTGTTTCATGTTAGTCTTCACAGTCAACATACAAAAGCAACCAAAAGCATTATTTTAAAAAGGTAACAGGTAGTTAGGTAAATGAGAGATTATTTCAAAGCAAATATTTTCCAGGGATTTCAATTCCTGATTACAAGCACATCAGTTAATCTAAGCCTGAGAAGTGATGAATCCCAGTGTTTTCTAAACCAAGTATTGCTTCCTTTTCCTGACAATGTATTTCACATGGGCATTTTTATGTCTCAAGTTGTCCCCTACAAATTGCCTTCTCAAAATTGAGTTATGTGAAAATTAATGCTTCATTGTACTCATTTACAAAACAAGAAGGTTAAATTACATTATTTTAATATGCCTTCACACTCCACTATTCTGACAACCTTATTTTTATCACTGTTATAATAAAATTTCAACCCTTTGGAAAAAAGATATAAAACAAATGTTAATTGACATTAATAGTTTTTCCTAAGTAAGTCAAGAAACTTGGAGATCTGCAACTAAATATTATTTACTGCAGTATAAAAAGCTGGAAAAGCGCAATAAAGTCTATCACAAAAGAAATGAGTAGACAGGTTCTCACAAAGACCAAAATTGGCCTTAAACTTGCAGTCCTCCTTCCTCTGCTTGCTAAGCACTGGAATTACTAGTGTGTACCACCACACCAAGCAAAAAAACATACATTTATACAGAGAAAAGATGGCAGTGACAAAAAAGTGAAAGTAAAGTACAGAGACAGTCTGATTGGTTACAATTTAAATCTGTATTATTTGAGTAGGATTTAAACTTGTGACTACCTGAGACTCAGCTACTCGCCACAAGAGTAGGTTACAGTCTAATTATACATCAAGTTGGGTTGCAGTTCACTATGTATGGAAAAATCTTGAGGCCAATCCTAAAATATATAGAGGCAGGTTTGGACTGATTTTAACACTTGCCAAGAAAAAGCCAAAATGCAGATAGTTTCACTAGTTAATGTCATAAAATTTTTAAAGAAAAAATAGTACTAATAACTCATAAACTTGTCAGGAGAAAATATTTCCTAATTAGTTCTGAAAAGCCAATATTACTGTGATACCAAAGTAAGAGAAGATATCCTAAGAAAAGAAATATGAACCAGGGCCCGACACAAGTAAGGGCACAAAAATCCTTAATAAAGTGTTAGCAGACTAAACCCAGTAACAAAAAAAAGAGCACACGGGCCGGAGGGTTATCTCAGTGGTTCCAGTGCCTGCCTCGCAAGCACAAGGTCCTGAGTTCGATCCCCGGTAACCACATACAATGCTGGGCATGGAGACTCACGCCCACCAACAATCAACAGCGCATACCACAATGCCGGACGTGGTGGCTCACGCCTGTAATCCCAGCACTCGGGAGGCAGAGACGGGAGGATTGCTGAGTTCGCGGCGGCTTGCCTGAGCACCATAGTGAGCTCAGGGCCAGCCTGAACTACAAAGCAAGACCCTGT
>PVIC010045560.1:0-14571 GCA_004025085.1 Thryonomys swinderianus
CAATGAGCTATGATAAGCTATGGAATCTAATGAAATCTTTAAAAATTTGCTTAGTTTTGATGGGCCTTTCCCCTTGGTTTTCTATGCATTGCTTTTTAAAAATAAGGTTTATTTATTTAATGGTCCATTACTTTTGTCCTCTAGGAATAAGTGATCAGTAGATCTCCACTTGAGGGGAATCCTGGATTTAGATTTTTTACCTTTCCTTTGACTTCTTCATTTTATGTTTGATAACGGGCCTGAGAAGCTGGGGGTCCTGTGTGCTGCAGTGGAGGGAACAGTAGGCAGTTCAGATGCTGACAAGGCCACGGGACAGATCGCAGTATGCCACCCTGGAATATGCATCTCTGGCCTATGGGTTGTTCTGAGGCAGCTGAGGAAACATTAGATACAGCAAGAACTCTCTGCCTTCCCCTGAAAGGAGGGCATAAATTTCCTTCATTAGTTAAGGTGTTCCCTTCTCCTATTCCAGGAAGATTATAATTCTCTCACCTTCCTAACCAGCCTCACTAAACAGTCTTTATCTATCACACATTTCCTAGTCACCTCCCATAATTTATTGCCCCAGGAACCCACATTCTCACTTTCCTTTATCTTGTCACTCCACAGATGCGCGCGCACACACACACACACACACACACGCATGCACACACACACAGTTTATGTAGCCTTTTAAAAACTAGTTTTTAGGCATCCACATACATGCTTCTATGGAGCTCTTAATTTCTTTTCTATAGTTACCTCTGTGTAATAAAAATTAAAATATTTGTGCCAAATAGAGTCTTTCTTTTCTTCTGTTGATCAGCCTTTTGCCAAGTCAGAGTCACTGTACCAAAAATGGTAGAGGAAAAGTTATAGAACTCCTCATCTGAGCGGCCTCCCTCTGAAGTTGGGAAACGCAGACCAGGTAATTAAGACCGGGGCTTAGATGTTGCTCTGGCTTCTGGAAGAGGGCCAGTGCTGCACTGTTAGGCCGCCAGCCAGCCACAGGAAGATCTGGACCGGACCAGTTACACCCTGGGAGGGCATCTGTCCTTGAACTCAGCCCACCAGGTGACCTCTCAGGGGCTGAGAACAGGACCTCCCCACCCTGAGCTTGGGCTGGGAAGAAATGACGGCCCCACAGAGGCATATAAGTGGATACCTACAGTCTGGTCCTGAGACCCACTGCACCTCGCTCTCTGCATTAACCTGACGCTGTGCACCCCCCTGTCTGTCTTGGAAGTGATGCCTTGAGATCTTCCTTAGCCTCTTCCCGGAGCAGTTTCCTAGGCAGGCACCATTTCCAGATCCTCAGGAAGATGGTTTGAAACTCGCACCTTTCTGCCTGTACCACTTCTAGATGGCTGTGGCTCCATTAATTACTCTTGCTAATCAAGGCCTCCTTCCATTAAACTGTCCACTCTCCAGGCTTCCTCTGCGATGTGGCCACAACCTTGCAGGTAGTTTTCTCCTCTGCTGCAGTCAGTGACAGATTCAGTTTGTCGTAGCCAAAGGTGGTGTTGACAACATTTGAGGAGTCAGTTTATAATAAAAGTTAAAACTAGTTTGGAGGAAAAGTCAAAGTGCAGAGACTCTTATGGATTAAAAATGATGAAATGAGTGGGGTGTGGTGGTGGATGGCTGTAATCTTCATACTCTGGAAGGCTGAGGCAGGAGGACTGCAAGTTCAAGCCCAATCTGGGCAATGTAATGACTTAGGGGGATCCTATCTCAAAAAACTAATGAAAATGGCCTGTGGATACAGCTTAGTTGAAGGCTCTCATTCAATCTTATGAAAGAGTTTTTTGGTTTTGATCCCTTCAATACCAGAGAGCAAACTCAGGACCTTGCATTTGCAGGGCAGGTGTAGCACCACTGAGCTAAACCCCTGGCCTCCTCATTTAACCTTTAATATTTAAAAAAAATGCAAATGACTGCAAAACTGTCTTCTTGGAGGAGAAAAGTCAGATAATCAGAATTTATTTACATGTTTGTGAAGAGATTACTTGCATTGTACACTAGGGAGTTTGCATTTAAAGATAAAATGACCTGAGATATTCAATTTCTGAAGTGACAAGGTTGATTTTGGCTCATGTTTTCAGAGGTTTCAGTCAATGACAGCTTGGCCCTGCTCCTTGGGCTTAGGTGTATATAGTTCTTCACGGTGGGAGTGATTAGGACATTAAAGAAAGAGAGTGAGAAAGAGTCTCTTCCCACAATCCTTTTCGAGGGTACACCCCTAGTGACCTCCATAGACCTGCCTTTTAAAGGTTCCATCCATTCCAATGGGACCAAATGAAGACCATGTCTTTGACACATGTGAGTTAGGGGGAGGGCACTACATAGCCAAAGGAGAGGACACAGTTATGCGTTATCCACAATTCACAGTCCTACAATAGCTCAAGGCAGTGGCCCCTGGACTCAGCATCAGAGGGCCCGGAAGTCATGTCTCAGATGAAAAGAGGTAGGTTCCTGAAGGACACAGGCATTTTCTCCCTCAGCTTTTAGGAGCTGCATGTTTACTGCGATCTTGGTGCATTTCCCAGGCGTTAAGTTGAATCTTCATGCTCCAGGAAATGAATACTACAATATTCATTCTCAGTCTCAGTAAGGCTTTTTAAAAAACATAGCGATGTTCATTAAACTCCTGTAATGTGTGTCGGTTAGCTCAAGCCTTGTGTACTGAGAGCAGCTCGTAGAAACTCTGAGTGGCAAGAGGAGAGAGCGGTTCTTGGATATCAGCTCGGTGCTCTCCAGTTCTTTGAGTTCTTCACTTACTTATTTTTAAAGTAATGATCTTGCATTGTCTTTGAGCTGACTCACAGCTCTGCAAACTGAAAGGCCACAGTCCTGTCAAAGGCTCAGGCCAGTGCGGGCTGGGTAGAGGGCCGGAGTGTCCATCAGCGCTGCAGAACTTCTGATGGCCTGAGTGTGTGCCTCCTTTGAATTCTCCTTTGAACCAGTTTAGCGCCTTAGGGTTCCTCATTAATTGGTAAAGAGAATAAAATCTTTGATATGTGTTCATTTTATATGTATACGGGAGTTGTGATTTTTACCCATTTAGGAAAAAGGATTGCCTATCTAGAAACAAAGGTGCTCTGGAAGCACTTCTGGACCCTCCAGAAGATTTGTGGCTGATCTAAAGTTCTCTGAAATGATTTGATTTTAGGGCTGCATAGCTGACATTCCGGGAGTCGAATGTTAAGCTTCTATTGTTTTCTTTGCACAGCTATCTGATGGTACAAGCTGTCTGTAAAACACAGGCTGGCAATTAGGCCCTGCTAACTCCTTCCTGACTAAAATGCCAGGATAAATATTTAACAGCAACAAATGACTGAAAATAAATAGAGACGTGTTAATGGGAGTTAATTTGCTGCTGGAAGGCAATCAGGGGTGACTCCTGCCTCTCATTCCAGGCACACGTGACTTCCTGCCAGAGGTGTTTGGAAGTCAGACAAAGTGAGCTTTTAACTGTTTGGACCCTCAAAAGCCTCACAGAGGTCACAATGGCTCTCCCCTTGTGTCCCGGAGAGTCCTTGGGGCCGTTAGCTCCTGACTCAGGTTCTTGAGACCGGCCATTATTTGCTCAGGAAAAGTGTATTCTAGATGCAGTTCTCAAGTTCAATGCATCAAAAGTCAGATGCATTCAGGGTCTGAAAAGCCAGCTCAAACTAGTTTAAACAGAAAAGACTTCTTGGGTCACACGAGGAAATTCTGGGGATAGTGGCCAGATTCAGCAGCTCCGAAATTGTTATCAACCTCTGGTATTTCTCTTCTGTGTCCTCCTCCCGCCGTGCCGCTGTGCCGTCTTCATTTTCAGGACTCCTGTCACGCCACTGTGTCCTCCCCAAGATCAGCATAAAGGAGTCCAGTTCTCACCAGCTCTTTCTGGTTGTCCGAAGGAGCTTCTCGGGATTAAATCTAATTGGACTGATGATGATGGCTGGCTATGTCTAGGAAGAGGTGAATACTTTTGCGGTACTGGGGATTGAATCTGTATTATATTGAGTGATATCTCCAGCTTTTCTCTATTTTTGGACAAGATTTCTCTAAATCACTAGTTGCCCAGGCTGGGGTTTAGCTCTCACGCAGTCCTCCGTCCCAGCCTCTGGAGCGCTGGGGTTACAGGCATGCATCACGGTGCCTAGGGAGAGGTGATGTTCGGACAGCAGGGCCAGGTCACAGCGGCCATGGTGACACAGCTGAACACTTGACCTCTGGAAGTGGAGAGCAGGGGAGGCCCTTAGAGAACAATCAGAGAACTTGGCTGCCGGGACCCAAACACCACATAGGAAGGGATGACGCATGGTCTGAAGCCCTCAGGTTGAAACTTGTCAAAAGGTCATACTTTTTAAAAAATTAGTACGCATTTGCAGTACATAATGATTACATTCCTTGTGTGGAGCTGGCACACGTACACACATACATCTTAATTCTGAGATTATGCATATTATAAAGAAGCCAACCTCCAGGACTCCAGGTGAAAAACATGGCAAAAGGCATGATATATGTATAATTGCAAAACAGCCCCAAAGGGATTTCTCAGTTGCTGTCCTTAGCTGCAGTGTGTGACAGCAAGTGAATCTTCCAAAATGCTGAAATTCTAGTAGCTGAGGGAGGAGTGCTAAACAAAGCTGGGTTGATGAGATGGGTCTGTGTCTTCTCTCTGTAATTCTACCCGCACTGTGCCCAATGTGCTCATGTGTGCCAGGAACCAGAGACTCCCTCCTCTTTCTCTTTTGGTTCCCTTCCTTCCAAATTTCCTTCTCTTCATCTTCTCCGTTCCTGGAAATTGGCCCGATCTCCCATTCACTGACTTAAGTGGAAAACTTAGGTTTCATCTTGATCCATTCCTTTCTTTTGTTTCTCATATCTGATTAATCAACAAGTCTTGATACTAAATCTCTCAAATATACCCTGGACACTTACTGTCCTCTGTGTCTCTTCCGCTACCTACCTGGCCCAAGTCACCCCCACCTTTCTGGGTATTCTGGATGGACACAGGTGTTTCTGTTGATCGGCTTGTTTTTACTCTTATGCCTCCAGTCTCCACACTGTAATGATCCGCTCCCTTACTCCAATTCCATCCCTTGAGAGAGAGGCTCTGAGGGTACAGCGTCCCCCTCATGCTCGCTACTAGGCACCACAGCTCCACCGGGCAGCGCCTGCTTCCTCCGGACCCCAGCAGGAGAGCATTTCCACTGTGAAGGCAGCCATGTTTCTGATGCTGGCTTTGTCAGAAAGGAGCAGCCTAAGAAGGTGAGATGAGATTGCGTTTCTTGGAGTCAGGGAGGGAGGAGGCAGGACCCGGGGTGCATGGGAGTTGCAGTGACATTTACTAAGAACCTAGTCTGCACCATGAGCATGGCTGAGTGCTCTCCAGGGATGATCTCACTCAGTCCTCCTAGAGCATCAGTTATTCTCATCTTCACTGTGCAGACAAGAAAACTGAGGCTGAAAGAAATTTAGCAATTTGCCTAAGGTCACATTGCTGAGAAAAAAGTGGACCTGGAATTTGAAGGCATGCAAGAGGCTGTGCTGAACAAATTATGACTTATGCACTATCTTACTTTCCTTCTTGCTGGGACAAGTACCAGATACCCACAAGCCAACAGTTTGTAGAGGTTTCAGCCCATAGCTGGCCAGGTCTACGGCAAGCTGGCCTGGCATAAGAGACACAGTGTGTGGCATGGGAGGCAGGAAGAAGCAAGGAGCAGTCTCCTTTTCCGTTTATTTCATTTAGGCCATGAGCTTGTTTGTTGATTCCGCCCACACCCAGGTGGGCCTTCCTGTTATCCACACCACAACTAACTTAGTTATCAAATACCCTAAATTTACATTCACACCCCCTACAGCATCACATATGATGCAGCCACCTCCTCAAAGTTCCACATTTGAGCACAGGAGGCTTTGGGGGGGACCTAAATACAGGCCATAACTTCCGTATTTCGGTTCAAAATTCGTTGGAGAATTTGGAAAGTTCAGTTTCCTTGCAGAGTGGAGCCTCATGTTTTCTCTGCAAAGATGAGACGCTCCCTCTGCCTGTACAAGCTAAAGGGAGTGTCAGTTAGACAATGGTGAAGCTCCTCGTATACCCGGCTGCGAGGTGGCCAGCGTTGTTGCTAAGGAGCCCAAGAGTCTCGTGAGCAGAGTCCTCCCTTGGGCTCTAGGTAGATGATATCTCTGTGGAGAGGTGGGATTTGGGGTTTTCATGAACTGGAGTTAATGTTGGTGCGCTGATTCTAGATACCAGTAGGGTCAAGCCTAGGGTTACTAAAACCCTCAGTAATCAAGATGAATAATATTTTAATGTTATATTCAGTAATCAAGATTAATAATATTTTAATGTTTTATTTTTAAAAATTAAAATTAAAAAATCCAGAGTGAGCATCATGTCAAAATATAAACAAAGATGAGACTGCCATTCATGCGTGTTCCTTTTGCCTCTGGCTCTGCTGTGAGCTGCCCATTCCCTCGAGTGAATTCACCAAAGGTTGATGCTGTGGTGTCTTCACAGCCTCCTTCTGAAGCACTCACTTCTTTTAGATCATAAGGTTCTATAGGATCTTCAGGATCATAAACATAAGTGGAGCAGTTACAGCATAGTGTTATTTTCTGTTCTTTTTAAAAAAAATATGAATACATTCAGGCCAAGTGACAGATGCTAGCTCCTCAGATTTTCACGGCGGACACATCCGGGTAACTAGCGCCCCAGGAAGAGGAAGAGGCTGTCAGTGCTGCAAGTAAAGTGCCTCCAGTGCATGTCCTCTTCCGGTCATGAGCTCCGTGTGGTCCTCGCTGGACCCTCCTGAAGTTGTGGTTTTGTCTTGTGGATGGACAAGCTTCTTTGACCTTGAGCCCAAACTAGATTCTTGGTCTATGACACACTTCCACTGTCGGCCTCTGCAGGCTGTTCTTTCACTAACAGGTTAAAATAGTTATTTTAAACAAGGCCATAAGCATGGAAAACAGAACACAGGAACAGCAGCTGACCGCTCCTCCATCCCTCTCAGTCCTGTCCCCACCTGCCCTTGCTGGAAGCCACGGCGGGGCCTCAGCGCTGGAGCTTGGACTCAGGGGCTGTGTCACTTGTCCAACTGTGGCCATAAGACACCCTGAGCCATTGTCCCGCTGTTCTTGGGGTTGAGGAGGACCAGGGTCAGCCTCAGGCAGTGGCAGGACCACAGCATGCCAGGCCAGATCTGCGCAGCTCGGGTTGGCCCTGGAATCATGGGTTCCGGCTGCTCGGCTCTCCCAGGAGGATGAGAGGACTTGTCCAGGAAAGCTGTGCTGGGAGGAGAAAGGGAAAGTGGTCAGTGTTTCACCTGGATGCCACAATCACAGGTTCAAGATTTTTTTTTTTTCAGCTGAAAATGCAAGGGCAGAAGCGTCCAGAGGTATTTGCTAGTGAAAAGTTAGCAAAAAGAGAACACGGTGGTCCCAGCACCATCCTAAAAAAGACAAATCTATGCACAGCATTTCTTAGTCTTAAACCACTTGAGTGGTGGCTGGAGGAGCCCATGCTCAGACTTGGCCGGATGCTCAGGGCAAGGTAGAGGGGCAGTGGGCTTCCTACTCGTGCCATCTGGCTGCTGCTTGGAGTGGTGGCTGCTTACGGCAGCGCTGTGCTCTGCTCCAGAGCCCCTGGCTCAGAGTCTCCCAGACAGCAGAACTGTCTAGAGGGCTGTGTCCTTCAGTTGCCCCCCAGGTGCTCAGCAGCCCTAATGCTGAGAGATCGCTATGGTTCAGCCTCCTTGCCTTGAGGGGGTACCTACCCTGGGGCTCCTCACATGCCAGAGCTCCTGATGGGATCAGACTCCAGGGCACCCATACTTTTGTCCTTTCCTTGCCCTCCAGCCTTCCTCAGTCCCCTTGAAGTGTCTTCTAGGGCCATCTCTCCATCAGCCACTTGCCCCCATGGCCACACTTCGGGCCGTCCTTCTAGCAAATCTGGCCTGGCAGACTCTGTTCCTTCGGGGTTTGGCTCTGGTGGCCCCTCTCCAAGCGGTCGCAGCCAAGGTGGACCCAAGGGCCTCCCTTGTCTCCTCGGACGTGCACCGGACCACAGAGGCTTCACTGTCACGATTCCCTGAGTTTTCTCTCTGTATCTTTGGCCCCTAGACAGGTGTTTGTCACATAACGGAGATTTAAAAGGAAATTCAAATAGAGACTATTTAGATTTGAGAATCACAAGCTTTTCTGGAAGGAGTAGCATTTAAAAAGTGAATTTTGCCAAGAAGATAGGCACCATCTGACTCCGTCCTCATATTTTTGTATTTTCCTCTACAGGGCTGGCTAGTGAGAAATATTTATCAAAAGGGTAGTTTGGCAGCAATATTTGGCTAATGGAGATGTGGGCTTCAGGCCCATTTGCTCTTCTGTGGTTGAGCATAAGCAATCTTTTAAAAATTTCGATTGAAAGATAGTTGCATATGAAATAAAAGATAGTCATTAAAACATAAAGTTTCTTTTCCTTATGAAAAAAAATCCCGAGGAAGGAAGTCCAGAAATAATATGTTGTTTCATGGCCCTCAAAGGGCCAGCACCAATTTTCTGTTCCAGCAGAGTAGTATATGACTTTCTACTTGTAGTTTGGATCTAGAATGTCCCTGTGAAGCCTTAAGTACCAGAAGTGGGGTCTGTAAAGAAGATTGGGTTATGGGGGTGCTGTTAGGAGGTGGGGCCTGATCAGAGGTTGGTCACTGGGGTGTGAACTGGAAGTGTTCATCTCCCTCCTCAGCTCCTCCCTTCTATGTTTCCTGGTGGCCATGAGGTAAGCAGCCCTCCTCCACCCAGTCCTGTCCGACTAACACCTGATTGGCCAGGGGTTGGTCACATGGTAACAAGTGGGGATCTTTTGCTTCCTGTCCCCAGTGGGGCAGCACACATCTGGAAGGGGTTGGCAGGTTCTTCCATGCCTTCTGTTGTGGCTCTGGGAGAATCCTATCTTTACATTCTGCCTTGTGAACTTCCTGTCTATCCCAGGATGTTCTCTACTATAGTTTAATTGCACCTGTTTGACTGCCTCTTGTGATAAAAATGCTTCGCTTGAATGTTTGTTTGTATCTTTGTTTCCAGAGCAGAACACTTGTTCCTGGTTGGACATATCACAGACAAGAAGGTGTTTGATAAATTTAAAAGGGACCAAGACTTTAACAGGCAACTCCTTTGCAGTGAATGGCCTCAGAGAGTTTGCTTCTTGGGCATGGCATTCACTGGCAGCTGAGCCAGTCGCAGTCCTGCCATGTTCTTGGGAAGAGGAAGGAGCACCCAAGGGAGTCATGGCACCTTTGGAGGCATGGGGAGCAAAGACAGCTGTCCCACTGAGAGCAAGGAATGCTGGGCAGCTGTGCAAAGGCTTTGACTCTGGCCAGTCGCAGAAGTCGGCAAGTCATGCCAAGAGCTGTCGTGACACTTGCCTTCAGCTCTTCCACGGTCTGGTCCTACTGCCCCTCTCCTGTGCTCTGCATGCCCACAGCTGCCCCGTGTGCTCACGTGTGGCCCCTGTGCTCCACTTTGAGCACTGGTTGTCTGTGCACCCACTTGCTTGCTCCTGTGCCTCTGCCAGCTTGGCCTATTGGTCCTGTCTCTACAAGTCCAGGCGCCACCCAGAGGGCAAAGCTGCTTGAGTTCACAGCTTGTGGCTGCTGGTTAGGAGCAGCTGGGCCTCGCACCATTGGCTGGACAGGACCTGTGACCTTGGCTCAACCAAAGCTGGCTTTGGGATCACACAAGCCAGGCAGAGGGGGCCATTCCCGCACTCTGAGGCACCTGGAACATTCAAAGGGAAGAAATGTTGGAATCCAGTGTCCATCTAGGTTCATGCTGGGCGGGGCTGCCTCTCTGTGATTTGAGGGTAAACTCAGGGGCAAGTTGCACCAAATGCTAGAGCTGAGGCTTTGGATGGCAGTCACATTTGGACTGAAGGACTCGCTCATGCTGTCGGGAGATGGCATATGTGTCCTGTGACTTAGATTCTGTGACGGCGTCTTTCTGAACTGACCACTCAGCATGCACTTCGGCAGCATGTCGAACCCTCCCAGGCTGTGCCTCTGACCAGATGCTTCCCTGGCTGACCACACCATCCTGTCCAGTGTCCTTTACACCCTCCATAAATCTCCATTTTGAAAGCTCATCATGGAGCAGTGTTTCTTGAGCACCCTCTATGTGCCAAGCACTGTGCCAAGACGTTTACCATAATTCTCTCATTTTGTCCTTTCCCCTAAGAGGTGCAGAATATTGGCCCCAAGTCACAGAAAACCTGAGGCCTGGAAACATAAGCTAACTTGCTCCCACATCTCACCACGCTGAGTAGACCTAGAGGCTGTGCTGGGACAGACCCCCTGATCACCTCAGACTCATTCTAGAGTGTGTGTTGGTTAGGGTTCACCAGAGGAACAGAATTCATAGGAAAGACATGCAGAATTATACGGGGCATTTGTTAGGTAGGCTTACAGCATCAGAAGGGTGGGGTTCCGATGGAATCGGAGGTGAAAGAATCCAAAATGGCTGTCTGTGCGCTGCAGAGCAGAAAAGGAACAGAAAGGCTGCAGTGGAAGGGGGAGTGAGTCTGTGTCACATAGCCGGAGAGTCTGTGTCGGAAGCTGAAGGAGCTAGAGACCAAAATCCGGAGGCAGTGCCGAAGAGAAGAGAAAGATTCCCTTTCCCCTTTTTACTTAGTCGAAGCTGTAGGCCTGTAGGTTGGCACTGCCCGCATCCAGGGGGTTCTCCCCACCTCAGTCTGTGGCCCACGTGTGTCTGTCTCCACAGGCACCTGGGGCTCTGCAGTCTGATGGATGGTTCTTCCTCAAGCCCAGCTGATACCGCATGGCGATCACAGAGGGAAAGCTGCCCTCTGCGGCCTCCTCTGCAGCCACCTCTGGCATGTGGCCCTTGGCACCCTCCTTTGCCTGTTTCAGCTAGGTCACTCCTTCTTCACTAGCCCTGAGTGTTTTCTCTAAACCTCCAACTGCACTGTTCCGTTTCCTTTAGTTTTTTGTGTATGTTCCAGCAAATAGGGAGCTTGTCTAAAAGAACTCAGGCTCCTCCTTAGAAAAGCACCGTCTCTATTACAGAAAGGGCTCTGTACCTTTCTACCGAGTGGGGAGAACTTGGCTGTCATGCCGGGGGCCAGATCTTCAGCTTCTGGCTCTGTGTCTTGCTTGATGTGCAGAGAGACAGCTGTGGTCAGTAAGCTCCGCTACGCTGGGATGGCTCCTGAGCTGGTCTCCTGGACTGACTGCCTGTGACACGTAAAAACATTTGCAGCTTTTAAGAATGTTCCTTTCACAAGCTAAGAAATACCTCACAGAAGGACAACAACATCCTGCCGAATCTTAAAGAGTTTCTCAGCAAAGGTCCCCTCAGAATGCTCAGGATTTTGTCCAAGCCCAAGGGTCTTAGGAGAAACTCTAACTTCCCAGAGAAAACTTTCTGTGGGCTTTCACTGTGTTGAAGTGTCAGATTCCCTTGGTATGCATGTGTGTGTGTGTGTGTGTGTGTGTGTGTACTTTAATGAAAGAAAGCACTTACATCCCTGCTGAAGAGACAACTTAAAATCTTCTTAACAGGATGCCAGGAGAGTGGCTAACATTAACACCAAGGAATTCTGGGTGTGTGGCAGGGACCAGCGGAGGAGAGAGCAAGAGGGTCTGGCTATTGATGGACAGATGCCTGCACTTTCCTCCAGGACTCTCTGCCAGCTGGGTGCTTTCCTTGCCTCACCAGCCCTCTATTGTCCTTTGCTGGCCGAGGTGCCTGATTTTCTTACCTCCCACTCAAGACCTTTCTGACCCTCTCTCCTGCCTGTGAACATGGGGACTTCCTGCCTCAGCTTCCTCTGAACTTTCTAATCTGCTAATGTGATAATGGGGACCACGTGTTTCTCCCCACCCCGGTGAAGGTGTGTTTTCTATTCCTTCAGGCACAGACAAATGGGGAGGCTATAGAAGCAGAGCCAAAGCTCTTAGATAACATCAGAGTCACTGTGGTTCACCCTTCTTGTTTTTGTGTTTGTTTTACAAAGAGCAAAGATACAGCCAACCAACCAACAAAACAGAAGCTGCTTTACAAGTTCAAGTCTGACTTATAATTCACTTTGGCTCTGAAGAAGGTCTTCTGCTGCCTGCGATGTCACATGACAAGGCTTTTCCCAGCATGTGTGTGTGTGTGTTTTGGGGGTGAGTTGATTGGCCTAAATTAGAAAATATTAAAAATGTGTCTCACCACCCCCAGCAGTGAAATACAGATAAGATGCCCATTCCTCTCCATTTGTTTGGCAACAAGACTCTTCCTCATCTGACAGGGGAAATAAAAGGATCACCATGCCCTGAACCCTCATGAATCCCCTGTTCCTCCTGCCTAGGATTCCCAGGTCTGTCTATGCCAGGGCAAAGTATGCCATTCAATTTGCTTCCCGTGGGTGCTGAGCCCCTCCTCTGTGGCTTCCTTCTGACTGGATGGCAATCAGCCTGGAAATTCCCTTTTGCCTGCTTTCCCAGAGCCTCCCTGACCCTCTCCTTTTCCTCCCCACCCTGGCTTGTGAGGTGTAGGATGCCTCACAAGAGAATGATCTCATTTCCTGCGTTGCTGGAGAGGGAGGAGGAAGAGCCCATCCCAGAGAAGAGAGCTATCTCTGCTTTAACCTACTGCGACCACCCCATTGTGACCTGTGTGAAGATTTCCTCCTCCCCTTTCATGGGAGGCTCGACTGCCCCCTGGAGTGTGGCAGAAGCAAAGTGAACACTCTACAGGTCTCCTTTCCTTGGCCGTGGCAGACATTGCTAATCGATTGTGATTTTCCTCTGAGCCTGGAGGAGGGCTGCATCCCTACAGGCTGATTAATAATCTGTTGATTTGCCTGCAGAGCATCACAACTGCAGTCCCTTCATTCCTGAGGTCTCTGTCATTCATGAGGGAGGGGGGATGGGCAGGTAAGCTCTTCTGGTGCCCACAGCTCAGGAAGCACAGAGTTGGAGATGGAGGAAAACAAAGCCGATTTTTATTATTCATGTGAACTTAGCCTCAAGGCCAGAGACCTGGCCTGGTTCATCTGTACTGGACATGAGTGTGGCATCGTCACTTCTCTCTGCTGAATAGGAAACAGTGCAGGAGCCCACGTACCATGGAGGTAGAGCAGACTTGCTATGCGAGAAGGCGACTCAGGTGTTTGTGGGGCGGAGTGTCAGAGGCTGGGACACAGCCTGGTCCTGGCAGTGCTGGCAGCCCTGGCAGTCACGGCGATCTTGCAGAACAACACATATTCTCCTTGCCTTCTGTGGTATTTAGACATTGCTGGAATGTCTTGGCAGGCCCGTGTGTCCAAATCCATTCAAAATTGAGTTCTGTCTTTGATGGTGAGCCTTGGCTGGGTCCCAGGCTCCTGGCAGTCCGGCCGTCTCCGCTGCCTTCCTTGCCTTCTCTGCTGTCTCTCTGTGGGAGCCTGGACCTGTGTGCCCCTTCTGGAGCCAGTTCAAAGGCGCTGAGGCTCTGGGAGGTGGAGGTGGATCTGCCCTGCGTGGCCGAGATCCCCAGATACACTCATTTAAAGCAGTGGCTTCATAGGAGGGTGGGTAAAAACCAATGTCCAAACTATGCTCTAAGCCAGGATCTCCCCACTTTGGCTAGAGTGCCAGGAAGTGGGTAAAAATGTTCAGACCAGAGCAAAGAAAAGACGGTCAGCCAGAAAAAAAGCAGGGCTGGGTGTGGCGGGGCAGGCCTGTAATCCAGCATGCTGAGGCCGAGGCAGGAAGACCACAAGTTTGAGCCCTTGTCACTGGGAAATGTGTTGGGACAACTATGACCGGACGGCAAAGAATTATAGAAGTGCACGGAAGAGCTGGGCTCACATCCTGCCTCACTGGATACAACACACGGAGCCACAGTGACACAGGCCCTTGCTTTTCCTCCATCTGCTTTCACAGTATGTTTTGTTTTGGAGATGTAGAGTTTATGCTGCTGGGCACTGGACCCTTGCATCAAGATATTTTGTAATTTGAGCTGTGTGACCTTTCAGGAATGTTATTAAGCTCCGCCCCCTTTTGAGAATGTTTTGTAACTCTGCCCCTGTAAGGTCATGCTCACCTAACCTAGATCCCTATATAAGGAGACTCTCATTGCTGGTAGGTGCTCAGACTGAGAGTATGAACTCAGCCTGCCGGTGTAATAAGGTTTTTCCTCCACCTCTTCCAGCGACCATAGGAGTCCTGAGTCTTCCTCAAGACCCAGAGCTGTGACACTGAGCTGTAACACTTGGGTATTACTGAGGTTTTCCTCTTTGCTACAGCTGGACACAACACATGGGCAAATGAATGTTCTTGCTTCATTTTGCACTGTGTGTTAACAAAGTATTTTGAGGGCTTATTGTGGAGCCATTTAATATGTTAGGACTTTTTTTTTTTCTATCATTTTATTCTGTGTATAACATAGTCATATTTAAGTCGGCAAAACTGCTCCCAAGACAAGACAGATGTCATGTTTTGGGACTTTTTTTGGAGATAGTCTCACTATGTAGCCAGGCTGGCCTTGATTTACAGAAATCCTCCTGCCTCATCCTCCCAACTGCTGGTGCCACTACACCTGGCTGTCCTA
>PVIC010045561.1:0-14585 GCA_004025085.1 Thryonomys swinderianus
AGGAAGGAAGGAAGGAAGGAAGGAAGGAAGGAAGGAAGGAAGGAAGGAAGGAAGGAAGAAATTATTGACTATAATATATAAAAATAGAATTGAATTTGGCTTGTGTGTTGAGTTTCTGTTTTGAGACACTGCAGTACACTTCTGAAAACAAGTCTTGCCACTGTTTTTCCACGAGAATATTTATGGATATAGTAATTTAGGCAATCATTCCCTAGAGTGGGTTATAACATGCCAGAAGCTGAAAGAGAAAAATAAAACCTAAAGTTTTCAGTTGCAAGTGCAGAAAAAAGTTAAAAGACACATAAGCATAGACACATGGGCACACACTCTTTTTCTTTCTTTCTCGTCCTTTTTTCTTCAGATGTGCACTAAGTCAAAAAAGATCCACACATTTGGAAAAGTGTCTTCATGACTATTTCTGATAGACTGTGTTCTTTCCTGTTTCTGGGTTAAAGTTAAATAACTCCTAAGATTTTAAATTTAGTTTCTCAAACAAGACAAAAACCAGTTGAACTGCTTTATATTATTTCCTGAGCCAGGAATTGAGGCTAAGGTATTGAAAAGGTAAGTACCACAAATTGACATTTTGTGTTTTGTAGGTTGATACTAGCAAAGATAGATGGAGAGGTGTTTACGTCTTAAAAAAAATTTTTAGAAGGAATGCAATAATCCTCAACTCACCTTTAATTATGTTATCTCCTGCTTCTTTTGCTGGGAAAGAATTTATAAATGTCATTAACAGCACCCCCTTCTCTTGGTGCCTGGGATGAACCCAGGACCAAATCCCTGGCATGCTAAACAAGCTGTCTACCTCTGGGCTACGTGTCTAGCCCCAGGAAAGCCCTTCGTAGGTAGAAATCAATATGTTTAAACACATGCTAAATGACATAGCTGTTACAGATCGCTCCTTCTGCATAAGACTAAAATACCCATCAGGAGCCTTGACAAATTAGTGCCCTTAAAATGAACACATTTAAGAGATTTTTTCTAAATCATGAGTTTCAAGAAATAGAGAACCTAACAAAAGAACCTGGGCAAGCTCATTTCATTCAGCGGTTCCTTTTCCCTCTGGGGCCTGTTAAGCATTCTACAAACAAGGCTGCTTCTTCCTTGGCTGACTTGGCGTTGGTACACACCTTTTAGGCAAGTGGAGCCAGCTCTCCAGAACAGGCTGTCTTGTCTTGAACAGCTTGTTATTCATATTTCAGTTCTCTTTTTTTCACACCTGTTTTGCATTTTTGATCATTTCCTTCAGAGATAATGATCAAATGAAATGCAGAAAGATTTAGGATGTAAGTCCTTCAGGAAAGGACAGTAACACTGCCTCCATCTGTAAGTCTCTCCATCCAGGACGGTAGTGCTGAACAAATCCCACTCACAGGCACAAGCTGCATGATAATTTAGGCAGGAAAAGAAAAAAAAAAAAGGTCAGGAAAACTTTTCTCTCCAGGTCATGGTGGCTTGCCAGGCCAAGCATGGAACCGAGAAGAAAGGGGCCCATTTTTAGTTTAGATGACATAAACAGAAGAAACACACGTAGGTGTTTCATCATTTAAAAGGCATCAAAATAGTATGCAGGTACTCAGACAACCGAAAAGCAAAAAATATGTTTATTCAGCCTCATGAAATTCACGCTTGGGCAATTCTTAGGGGTATAGACTCTTCTGTATGGTCAGACATAATACCCATTACTGTCAGCGGGAGATAACCACATATGGAGAAAAGAAAACATGCTGTTTAGAATTGAACTTGGACCTCAGGGATGAAAATATCTCTCTTGCTAATTGCTGATGGGAACTGTACAGTCTTTGCTCCCTGCTGACCTGACATCATTGAATTTAGAGAAGCAGAGCCTGGTTCTTCCAGAGGTAGTGGAGAAAAAAAGATGTTTTGAAAAAAAGTGATTATAAATCATGCTTTTAAATTAAGTTGTGAAAGTCCTCACCTAATTATATCATAAATAAGTTCTAGCTCAATGTTCTTTGTGAAAAGAAACTTGTGATAAATTTATTCTGATTAATATATTCAACCAACCATTCTTGATTCGTTTCCCTTATAGTGATAAAATTTAACTCATCTAATAAAATTAGCTCATCAAATAAAAATGTCAATTTGGAAACATATTAACATTTAATTTTAAGGGATTCATGGTCAGATGGTAAAAATGAGTTAGACCCACAGGAAATCACAAACTTTGACTTCTAACCCTTGCTGACTTTCCTGACCCCAAATGGGAACAAAGACCTAGGCACTCGCTGAAGCAACACAGTACTGAGAAACTGTGGAGCAAGTCAACAATGCTGAAGGGAGGGAAAAATCATAGCTCTTGTATTCAAATAAATGAAACTAAGCCTGAAGGCCAGTACCTGTGGGTGGATTTACGTTCACTCTCTTGAGGTGACCTTATCTGTTTCCTTTGCAAATAATAATGAACTAAGAAGTAAGGAGTAGAAAACATTAAGTCCTCAGCAACCTATTAAATTCGATGTGGAAAGAGCTCTGAACAACGGGGGCTCTTAACTATCTTCAGAATAAAGCAGAAATTAATGAGAAAAACTTTGAAAGTAGAGAAACCTAAGCTTGTCATAGCAACTTTTCCAAGTCTCAGTTTTCACATCCATAAAATGGGAGTAGTAGTGTTACTTTACAAGATGGTCAAATAAATCAGATAAGATAGAATACATAAAGTGCTTGGCTTAGGACTTGGCAAATAGCAAGTGTTAGACATTAATCTTCAGGGCCAGAGATGTAGCTCAGTGGGTCCAGTGTCTATCTGCCTTGCAAGTGCAAGGTCTCAAATTCGATCCTCTGTAACCGCATACCATAATGCTGGGTGTGGTGACTCATGCTCACCACCAATCAGTACCACACACCACAGTGCAGGCATAGTGGCTCATGCCTGTAATCCCAGCCCTCAAGAGGCAGAGGCAGGAGGATTGCTGTGAGTTTGAGGCTTGCCTGGGCTACATAGTGAGCTCAGGGCCAGCCAGCACTACAAAGTGAGACCCTGTCTCAAAAAACAAACAAACACAAACAAATAAACAGTAGTCTTCATTACTATTAATGATGAATATTGACTAATATCCCTCTAATATCATTTCATAGAACATTTCTAACTCTTCTGGTATTTATTGGTGGACCGAATGGCCATGCAAGGAGTGTCAAATATACTTTTATAAGAGATCGGTCAATTTCTTCTTGGCTATATTTTAAAGACCAATTCAGTAAATCATTATTGCTAGAAGTGTGGGGTAGGGGAGAGAGGGGTAAAAGGGTGAAGAACCATATGTGGGTCACAACAAGGAGCATGCCGGAGCCACTCCAGTGCCATGGCACATACCTTGAGGCTTTGTACTCTGTGGGACTGAGTAGCTCTGTGTGTGCCAGGCTGGCTTTAAGAATATTCCAGAAAAGGCACAAGGGTGTTTTTGCTGCACCACTCCTGAGCCAAGCCAAAGCAGTTACTGGGACTCTTAGGAACTGGGAATGAAGTGCTGTTTTTGAAACAAGGGATGACATAAGAGCTAGTTCAGTTCATCAAGGACCTGAGGGGATAAACCCTACTTAAAAGGGGAAATGATACAACAAAGGAAAAATACCATGGATACAACCAGAAAGAACCTAAGTCTAACACTTCTGTGTCCTGTGCAAGTCAGCTGCAGGGATGGAAGACATGACAGTCAGAGATAATGAAGTTTAAGTGACTGGGAAAAGGCCTAGTCCTGGAACTGGGGAAGCTCAGGTGTCAGGGACCATGATAGGCAAGGGTTCCATTGTTTTTTGGTTACAGTTTGGTATGGATATATCGCTCTAAGATGGAGAACTTGAGATGATGTATGTGAACCGAATTGGATCAATGTAGACTGAAGCAGAAAGCCTCTTTTTTTAAAACCTGTAAATGTTTTGCTATGAATTCAATAAATATCTCACACATAAAGGCAAAGGAAAGGAAGTTCTGCGAACCTTGGCCACTAAGCTCTGAGAACACAAATCAGTAGTAACTGGCAAAGGCATCTGTTTCACTGGTACACCTATACTAACGTAGGTGTCTAAAGTTAGATGCACATGCAGGTGTCCTGGAACAACACCGGAAGCTTAGGGCCATCCAGTATTGTCCTTCCACTAGTACCACCTAGTGGCAGCCAAGAAGATGTGTAAGCATTGTTTTCAAAAATATTTTAAGAGTTAGAAAAGCAATTATGTCCAGAATCATCATTGTGTACAGCAGTTGAAATAGCATAAGAAGCCAGAGTAAATTCTCAAAGGTCCTTCACTTCTGTTTCCCAAACCCACACTTTATCCTTAGTAAAAGTGACCCCACTTTTCCTAGGAAGTTATGGCACTCTCTGCACTTAAGTTTGTGAAAACATAAACAGAACCAACCGTACTATATACTGTGGGCTGGTATTTTTTACTTAACAATTATTTTCAAACCTATTTCCCAGTGCAGTCAGAACTTTTACTAAATGGTCCCAGACACGAGGATTTGACCACAAGCTCTAGTATCAGGTCTGCATTCAAATTCTGAATTGAAAGCCCTCTTACTCCCATTGCTATTGTCCCCATTTAGCTTCCTCATCCCTCACGGCTGCAAAAGCCTCTGTACTTATCTTCCCGCCTCCAAACCACCACCAGGAAGATTGCTGTGTAACATAAATGTCACTGTCATTTTATGCTTTAAAAATTCCTCTAGTGCCACTTTTCTGTGGAGCTAAATCTAAACCGCTTAGCATGTACACGGGCTCCTCACAGTCTGGCCTCAACCCACATCTCGTTCCTCCTCCACCTTTTCCTACACTCCAGCCACTCAGAAGAATGCAGATCATACACCTTCAGATGCCAGCACTCTGCAGTACTTTTTAAATGCCTGAAATGTGTGCTTGCTCTGGCTTTTTTTTTGTTAGATCGCACTCATTCCACAAGGTGCAGCTCAAATATCACGTATGAAGCTGTCTTCAACTCCCACAGGCTTCTCCTCTATGTTTTTCTATCTCTTACAGTATATGGCACTACTATATTATATCACTGTTATTTGCTGATAACAGCGTGATAACACTCACATTAGCATGTCCTGGGCCTGGAGTACGGGGTACGGGATTGCTGCGTGAGTAAAGGAACAGTCCAAAGGAAGACAGGAGTGAGTGAGCTCTGGGGCAGAGCTTTTCAGATGTTCATATGCTAGGAATCGCCCAAAGTGCAGATGCACTGGATGTCCTCTCTGGGAGTCCACTTTGTTTCACAGATCTGCAGAGGCGAGGCGCAGGGATCTATATTTTCACAAGCATCCTGGATAAAGAAACCCTCCCTCACCATGCAGATCAAGTGGTCTGGGAGAAAAAGGCAAAATAATTTTTTTTTCCTGAGGGAGGGTCTCCCTGTGTAGTCCAGGCTGGCCTCAAACTGACAGCAACCCTCCTGCCTAACGTTTGTTTCTTGATGTGGCATATAGTAAAGAATGTACTTTCGTCCTTAAGAAGCCCCTGGAGGAGCACGCCTGAGAATAAACAGATCCCAGGCTAAGTGTGAGGAAACCACCATGAACCAAATTCCCTGAAGACTACAAAGAACCATCAAGGCCTGTGTACAAGGGCTGAACTCCTGCTTTTTGGGGGACAACTGTCTTCAACTCCCATATGCTCATTTTGTTAGAACAGTCACTACTGAGCCAAGCCCGAGCTGTTTGCACTAATGCACTGCATTTATGTTGAGTTTCTCTTTCAGGGTCCTCCAAGGGTTTCTGCAGCTTTCAGCCTGTCTCCTCTCGTTCCCTGAGGGGAGGAACAGGCACAAGTTCACGCCAACTCGTTACAGAGGCATTGCTCAAGAGCAGCTCCCGGGGCGCCCCATGCAGGCAGAAGCAAGAGTGGGATAACTCCCAGCCCTCTCCCCTCAGCTCTGTCTCATTTCCCCACCCACCCCGCCAAATGCTCAGATTGTCTTCAGCAGGTGGCTTCCACCCCTGCCTTCAAGTTTGCTCAATTTCCCTCCCAAGATAGAGACGCTCCAAAAAGATTCACAGCTTTTGTGCAACGCTGAATTGCAAGGACGACATTGACCAAAGTGCAGCTTCAGAAAATTAATCGAAGAAGTTTTGCAGAGACTGTGGTAAACACAGGTTCGGTTCTGGTCCTGAAAGTAGAAACTTTGGTGGTAAATATCCACCGGATCCAGACTACAAGTCCTCGCAGAGGTCTCAGGCACCAACTCTAACCTCCTGGATCTGTCCAGACTTGTCCTGGCTCCTTGTGCCTATGGTTTACGTTTGGGTGAGACCTGACCAGTTTTTAATCTTGTATTTTGCCACAGGCTCTAGTTTCTTGTATTTTCTTTACATCCCATGAGGTTAACCCAGTTTCCAATTTCAGTGCTTCTCAGGCTCCACCTTTGCTGGGTTCTGCCCCCATGACAGACAATTTAGAGTCTATAAAGAAGCCAAAAAATCTAAGCATTCTGGTGTGTCAGTCCCACGACTCCATGAGGAAGGTGCCAGCACAGGCCCACAGCAAGGCACGTACATTCTAAGCAGGCCGTTTGAGGCAGAGGTGGGAACCACACTGGCAGCCGCACTCTGGGGACTGTGTTCAGTGTCCTGCCTCCCCCCGGAAATATTTATCGATGTTCCCAGAGACGGTCCAACTGTGATAGCCTGATTTCTTTCCTTATAGCCCACTTTGCATTCATGTCAGAGTGTTTGTTTACACAAGTATCCAGTGGCATTAACTCTGTGTGTTAGTATATATAGACTCAGTTTTCACACAAGTATAGACTCAGGCAACGGCTGCTGTTATCAAGATAACAGAACAATTCGGTCACCCCAGAAAATTTCCTCATGCTGCCCCTTTGAATGTATCCACACATTATTGTAAGGGCTTAATCTTATAAAACCCCCTGAGACAACTTAGAATCTATAAAGAAGCTAAAAAAGATAGCCTGTGTTCAGTTATTTGAAGGTTTTGTCCTGTTGGGTAGGATGAAGATGAATTTCCATAATCCCGGTCTTTAAATGAGTGCTTAGGTTGCCTCCTTTGCTAAGGAATTTGGTGAAACTGTCCTTACCCAGGCAAGGGAGAGCTGCATAGCTCTGGGAAAACATCACTGTCCAAGGTGGGGAAGGATGCTTCAAGTTATACCCATAGCCAACATGCATGTAAAATCATTATAAGCCATGTACTCTGAAAATGAATGCTGTGGGATCATACTGATTAAATTTCAGGGGGCCATCATCTAGATTTGAGGAAACCAATTACTTTATACTCACACAGGTAACTGTTTCACACTGAAGCATAAACCTACATCATAAACTATGAAAAGATCAAGATTCTTTTCTTTTTTTTAGACAGGGTCTTGCTTTGTAGTTCACACTGGCCCTGAGTTCACCATATAGCCCAGGTGAGCCTCGAATCCTCCTGCTTCTGCCTCCAGAGAGCTGGGATTACAGGCATGAGCCACCATGCCTGGCACTGTGGTATGTGTTGGTGATTGCTGGTGGGCTGAGTCACCATGCCCTGCATTTTGGTGTGTGGTTACCAGGATTGAATTTGGGACCTTGTGTTTGTTAGGCAGACACTGGAACCACTGAGCTACATCCCTACCCCCAAGATTCCGGTTTTTTTTTTTTTTAAAAGGTGGAGGCCAGTGTTGGGGATTGAGTTCAGGGCCTTGTGCATATGAGATGAATCTGTTATCACTGAGCTCCGACCCTAGATCACTCCAATTGGGTTTTGAGCTGGAGAAACATATCTTTTAATTAACATTTTACAATACATGTTTTTCTTAGAAAAAATGATTACCTGGTAAAGCAGAAGACAAATCGGCTGTTTCAGTTTCATGACATTTGCAATGCTCCTATGTTTAGTGGGTGTGTTGGAATTTTCTGAACGTGCAAAAAAATCTTGTCAATTAATTTTGACACGCTCCTATTTTGCTAGCAAGAAGAGAGGTTGTAATCAATGCCCCTGTTGCCTGCTGGGTCACAGCCTCCACAAGGACAGTCATCCCCAAGAGAGGAAACAGCCTCATCTGTGGCTGTCAGAGGTGGAAGGAAAACATGCTGAAGTCATACTGATTTGGCTTTCATTCTGCCTCTTCCATTGATACTAGTTCTGTGACCTTTCACAGGCAGCTGACTATCTCTTTGTTCTTATTGCAATAGTTGGGATTGAATCCAGGGTTTTCATACCAAGTTACATCTCTAATCCTTTTTATATTTGATTTTTAAATTTTATTTTATTTTTTTGGTACCAGGGAGTGAACTCAGGACCTTGCATTTGCGAGGCAGGTGCAGTGCCACTGAGCTACATCCCTAGCTCCCAGCCCCTTTAAATTTTGAAACAGAGTGTCACTAAAGTTACCTAATTGCCAGTCTGGGCTTGAACTTGTGATCATCCTGCCTCTGTCTTCCAGAGTAGCATTTTCATTTGTGCAGTGGATAGCATAGATAGTTTATAGGGATGCTTGGGAACTTTGATGAAATGGTATTTATAAAATTCTGCTATGTAAGAGGCACTTGATGGATGTTAATTTTACCTTTTCTTTTTCTAGTTAGTTTATCTCTCTACCTCCAAGTAGATCCTACCCGAAGTGCCCAGGCAGAATTTATCTTGCAATTTAAGAGCTTGAGAGAATAAAGATGGATTAACTTTCCTTTCAGTCTATCCTCTGGCTTTTAGCTTTTCCTGGCAGGAAATTTCTTAGAACTGACTTAAAATAATTACTTTTTTTTCCTTTTTGAAGTAGTTCCACTTTAGAATCCTTAGCAGAAAAGAAGAACAACTTGTCTAGATTCCTCAAATAATGACCAACCCCCAAACCTTAGTGATAGTTAAAAAAAAAAAAAAAGACTAACAGCGCAGAGGGATTGAAAGTGATAAAGCAAATCTAGCAAATGTTAACTGTGGAACCTGGAAGATGGATGTGTGAATGTTTGTTGTGCAGTCTTCGAGCTTTTCTATATCTCTCAAAAGTTTCTATGACACCATGTTGGAAAAGAAGTTCGTCATTCATGTTACTGGTGCAACAAAAGTTGGCTCTGGTTTCGCTCCACGTCTTCTCACTCCAGGACTCAGGCCGATGGATCTTCTTGAAGGTGTTTGTTACCACAGCAAATGGAAAGAGAGCTCTGCTGGGTATTGCATAGACAGCTGGATGTTTCTGTCTGGGAGTAACACACGTCATTTCTGCTCACAACTTTCTGGTCAGAGCTCCTGACACATATTCCTACCACAGGCCATGGAGGTGCAACCTTATCATGTACCTACGTGGGGGGAGAACTGGAAACATTTGGTCGGGTAACCTTGACATAAACAGTTTCATAAGCACCTTCAAAGAACAACATACTTCTGTGTCATCATTTCTAACACAAAGAGGCAAACTCATTGAAAGCAATGTCTGTAAGAAAATTCAAAATCTTTTTCCTCTCCCATCCACTTTCTTTCTAAAAGAAAAAAAGTCATTTTTACACAGAGCAGGCTAATATCTTCCAAACCTCTCACTGGCTGCCTCATGTTTCAGCCAGCCAGCCAGCCAGCCAGCTAGCTCTTTCTAGAATCTCATCATCTTTTTACTGAGTCAGCTCATTTTCTCTAAGTAATATGTGGAAACCATCCAAAGAAGTTAAAAGCAGAAGTTAAATGGAGGGGGACTGGTAAAAATCTTCAGAAATGGGCAATAAAAATAAAACCTTTGAATAATGATATTGCAAAAACTATTCTTGAGTCAACCTTTCAGAGGAGTCAAGAAAAATTTCATTGGAGAGGTGACATTTAAGCTCGCACTTGAACACATTTACTAGGTAGAAAATGGGACAGAGCTTTCCAAGCAGGGGGAACAGGTTGTGCAGTAGTAAGGAAGTCACTCTGGCGTGGAGAATCCAAAGTAGAGCAAGAAATTGGCTGCTGCCTCGGACAAGTGTGCCTGTGAGGGATACGCTGAAGTACTAGTGTAAGACCATATGTGTTGTATTTTTGCACCTATTAGCAAGCAGGGAATCGAATATCCCTCTTGCTAAAGAAAATTTTTAATTCATCTTATCTAATGCTCTGGTGTCAGTTAATCTGATTTCAAAGAGAATAAAACCATCTTTAAATAATTCCCTAGAGAGAGAACAGTGAATTCCTTTTATCCAAGATTTCATTCTCTATGTTTCAGTCCATCTCAGTTAATGGAAGTCCAAAAATATTAAATGAAAAATTCCAGAAATAAACAATTCATAAGTTTAAAATTGCATGCCATTCTGAGTAGTGTAATGAAATCTCTTTTATAATCATATACCGTGGGGTTATAATTATTCTATTTTATTATTATTGACTTCTTGCTATAAATTAAACTTTATCATGGGTGTGAATATATAGGAAAAAATGTAGTATATACAAGATTTGGTGCTGAGTTTTTGGGCACCCACTCAGTGGTCTTAGAACACATAGCCTAGGGGTAAGATGTATCTGCTATACTACAGATAAATTAGTTTCTAATAACTGAATATTTGTATTTATTGGCAACTATTGTTAAAACATATATATCTAAAATATGTCTACAGTAATTTTCTTTGGAAAAAGTAAATGATCAAGTAGGCTGCAAACAAAATGATGTAAGACATTGGGCTAAAAACCAAACACTTTAGCAGTCTGGACATGCAAAGACATGACTTGAAAGCAAAGATGTTTTCCCTGAGTAAGTTAGAGGGAGAGGAGAAAGACATGCACTGTGTCCTTTAAGTCTAACACACTTTGGAGATGAGGATTATTATTACCATTTCACACACGAGAAAATCAAGAGCCAAACATGCTTTTTGCAAAGTTGGCTCTTTAACGTTGAGTCTTATTTTGCAACCTGTGAAACTTATTTTTCCCATGTAATATGAAGATACGACACATGCTGCCTACCTCACAGGGTAGAATAAATAGAAATTTTGATGTCATTCCTGACCCTTATCAGATTGTAAGTATTCTGATTTCACCTATTTTTCAAAACTGGTTCTTTATAAAAGGAGCTTTCTGAAGACTGTCTTTGGAGAAAATCTTTTCCTAGCCTATCTGAAAGTACAGTTGCCGCTTGGTGTCCACTGAGATTGGTTCCAGGACCCATGTCAGAATCCATGGATGCTCAAGTCTCTCATGGAAAATGGCATAGTATTCCCATCTAACCTACGCATATCCTCACATATATGCTTACGTGGCACTGGATGACTCACAATATGCTATGTAAATCATGCTATATTGTTAAGGGAGTGTGGCAAGAAAAGAAGTGCATGCATGTTCAATATGAAGCAATTTTTCCTAAATATGTTTGACTCAAGAGTCATTGAATTTCTTGGTTTAACATTTGTGGATGCAGAGGGTCAACTGTATATTATTACATCAAATGAGTTATTTTAAATCATTAAAAGTGTTATCTCCACACAGTCCTATACAAAAACACGGTGATTCTGTGGACATTCATCATGGTGACTTGTAAAGTATAACCTTTGGCCATCCTATCAAATCTGTGCCTAGAATATCCTAGAGGTAGAAGTTTTATTTCTTTCGTTTTTCTCTTAGCATTTTTAATGATTTGTTTGGAAACTTATCTCTCTTTTCTGCATTTTTAAACAAAACTTACCAAACAATGATGTAACATGCCTGGTACTATCCCAGAGGTTAGGTACATATCATCATCTCCATTTTCCAAAGTAGAAAGCCAAGGCCTGGAGATAATAAATGACTTGCCTAACATCACACAGCTAAATAGCAAATGGGTAGGATCTGAATTGAGGTGATTTGGCTGTGGAATTTGCACTCTGAAGGTACTGTACCATTTTCCTTATAGATCTGAGCTACCATGACAGATATCTACAGAAGCACTGTGTTTTTGTAGAGGATTGTGTCCCTGTAGTATAGAAATTTCCCCATCTGTAACATTTTTAACTGACTACTTTCTGTGTTTTTGTCTTCCCCCTTCATCAGAAAAAATTTTTCCCGTGTACTGACCTCTACACATTGCCTTCTTTCTTGTAATTATAATGCTTAAAATGTCTGAAGGATCAGAGACCAAACTGCCCTACATGTTAGAAGTCTGTCTACAGACAGTCACAGGGCTTTGAGGAAGACCTCTAGTGAGTGGAGCTGGTAACATTTGTGGCGGGGATCTTCACTTGTTGGCACGTTTTCTGTTCTCAGCTGTGAGCCAGATATTTTAGATGACTGGATAAGTGGCTCCTCAAAAAACAAGGTGTCAGAAAATATAAATTCAAGGCATTTGTACTCTTTCACCTGTCCAAGAGAGTGTTAGTCAGCATCATAATTGGACGGATGGCCTAGTTCCTCAAGCTTCGGGGTAGCCATCTGATGCTTGAAAGTAGAGAGACATGGCTACAACTTGTATAAAAATAGACCTTCCAGATGGCTGAGGGGCAAAGTTACAACTCAGCAGCTTGATATAGCTGAGCACTCACATTTTGGAGTAGAAGGAGAGCTAGGAGAGAAGGAGCCAGAGAAACTGGGCTGGAATCCAGTCATAAGTAGAACAGTATATGCCAGGAGCGATCTCTTTAGGTGGCAGAATAGCTGTTAAGATTTCCTGTTACTTCATCTCCATCTCTTCCCCATCTTGGTTGATTCCACCTTTTTCTAGGCCCAAGGAAACACACACTTCCTTTTTTAAAGCAGGTAGAGTTTTACAAAGCGTAGCCATTTAAAAATTGTCCACCAAACCGGTTGTAAGGGAGTTTGGAAATCACCTAGGTGCAGAGACAAGCACAGCGGAGCGCAGAAATGTGAAGGGAGCCTTTGGGTGTCAGCGGGACTCACACCCAGCTTCGCCCTCAGGGCCTCACTTCCTGCTCCTCGGTGGGTGGGAGGCTGTGTGCAGTTACACCAGCCTACAGTTCCGCCAGTTCTGCCCTGACTAAAGGTAGGTTCCTGGAGAGCTGGTCCAGCAACACTTCAAAGTCTCAGTGAAGCCTGTGCTTGAAACAAAATGAAACAAAACTTGGAATATTGCAGAAGTCAGGATATTGTTTCCACCCCTCAAAACAAATACTAAAGCTCTGACAGACAAGCCACTGGCATGAAGCAGCTTGTTCACAAATGAATATTTATTGGACAAATGCTAACAAGGTTTGAAATGCATAGTTCGCTCATTTTCCTTCCTTCTAACTGATGTGTATTTCCACTGGGTATTCTGGAATTCTGGAAGAAAACTGAAGTCTCTGTAGTAAATCCACTTTTTAAAATCTCTCAATGTCCAAATAATTGAGAGTTGGTTTAAAAAATACATTAATTAGGAATGGGTTAGTGCTTATATTCGGCAATCATAATAGATGCTGTCATTTTAAAATAATGAAATGAGGAAGTTGAGAAAAAAACTGTTTATCAGCACAAAGTCAAGGCGCTGCTGTTCCCTGGTGGCAATACAGCTTCACTGCAGCCTGCCTACTTTTGAGTTTTTTCTGCCATCCTTCCAAAAATTAGTAATGACCAATTCTTTAAAAACACTCCCATTAGTCTTGGATATTCTTGCAGGAAAGATTTAGATGCTAACAAGGAAACAAAAAGGTTATCCCCCACCAGTTTTTTTCCCAACACAGTGGGGTTTGTGCCACCCAAGTGAAGATTACAATGCTGTTGGAAAATAAGATGTTCCTTTTGAGAGGAAGCTGCCCTCCTTCTTCCAAAACTGTGTGGAGCACAGGCACCTTGAAGGGAGGCCCTGTACACTGGCCTGGCAGAAGTAAGGAGGTCCCCAGCCGGATGTCTGCACCCTGTCACAGCATCCTCTCGCGCTACACAGGTGTGTAGTCAGCTGATGAAGAGTGGTCAGCACTGGTGGAATAGGAGAGCAGGGACAAGCACTTTTTGACCGCCTACCGAACACCAGGGCCTGTGCCATCTTGTCAAAGCTGGTGAGAACACTCTTGTCAAATATGCAAGCTAATTCTACTGTACATACTGTGCGTTTCCCTTGCCCACGCCATAAAGATCCAAGTGGACTGACCTGCAGCAGAGGTCCACTGCTGGACAGCTATTGCTCAAATGAAGAATCCAAGTAAGGGTGTGATTTCCGATGCCTTTAATAAGAAATATCAAAAGTTGATTACAGGCCCATACGCAGTTTACAAAGTTCGCGTCAAGGGGAATGTAGGGAGGCCATCAGTATGCACATTTGAACACTGGAGTGGCTTGCCAAGGGCGTGGTCCTATGATGCCCGTCGCTCTGTCTTCCAGGGGTCCACGGCAATGCTTTTGCTCCATCTCCACTACACCACAGCACAACACCTCAAGGAATTAATATAGAACAAAGACTCCTAAGACCTGTGTCCTTTTGTCATTCTTATTCCCTGAAAAGCTGAGCTGTTCATAGGAAGGACAGCATTTGAGGCCCGTTCCCTACAGCTTGGGCCGCGTCCTCACAGAGTCTGCTTTGAAAGCTGACCGCCGCTGCACGTGGCACCTCGCCATTCCACAAATGGGAAGACCCAAGCACATTGTTATTTTAAAAATTTTAACAATGAAGAAAAGGGGGGGATCACTTATCTTGGAAACAAATCAGCACAGTCACTTAGTGGAACCCTCGAGTACAGGACAAGCCTGTCGGTTCCACTGAACTCCAGT
>PVIC010045563.1:0-14571 GCA_004025085.1 Thryonomys swinderianus
TTTTTTTTCTTTTTTGAGACAGGGTCTCGCTTTGTAGCTCAGGCTGGCCCTGAGCTCACTATGTAGCCCAGGCAAGCCTCGAACTCAGCAATCCTCCTGTCTCTGCCTCCCTGAGTACTGGGATTACGGGCATGAGCCACCACGCCCGGTAAATTTTATCTTTTTTTGACATATGGCTACTAAGATATATCATTGACTAGCATGAATGGTGAAGATGAAGATCCTACTATTTCTTTCCATTGACTTGTATCTCTATGTATATCTTATAATTCTGTCAAATAACTTAAATGTGTGATATCAGCTGTTTTCAATGAGGTACTGAATTTCAAATAAAGCTCAGGTATTTCCAACTGAATATTAGTGTAATTCTTTTCTCATATCACACTAATTTGTCTCAATCAGCTTGTAATAAGATTTTTTATCACTGATCTCAAACTTTTTCTCCCTTTTTAATCTCTCCATAAAAGAATCATTCAACTGTATATAAATATATTTGTATTGTACTTAGCATTCAGCCAGTGGATTTGCATTACAGCATTCAACATAATATAGATTTTTTATTTGTTTATTTTCAAGTATGTGGTGTAAAATGAGATATGACTTGTTTTCTGCAATCAGTGACAGGCACAGAGATGTTACCATAATTTTTAGTACCACAAATTTAATTTACCTTGCATATTGCTCAGACTTTTCAAAGAACAACACAGAAGCTAATTAATAGTTGATAAGAAAAATTGTATAGTATGAGTGTCTGTTGAGATGCAAGGGACAGTTCATAGCATTTTAACAACTTAACATGCCTAATCACATCAAGCAGGACTGAAGATGTTAGAAATAGGCATTGCAGGGGTGGGACTGTACCCCTTGTAAAAGAATAGCCAGAACACAAGATGAAGGGTCCCCAGTGGGGTAACAGAACAGCTTCGGTGTACCATAGCTATTATGTGGAAAAGTATTAGAAACTAAGTGCCTAGAGATACATATTGGTAGAATCATATAGATTACTACAGTCTATCTGAATGACTTTGGTATGCACACTAAGTTCAGTGAGAAAGAACAGCAAAGTTTTAAGAAGAGTATTGCTATGATAAATGTGCCTGTTTTTAGGAAAAGGTCTGACTCCTGTGTGGAGAACCAATTTCATAGGGACAAGTGTGTGAAAAAGGGAACGTGTTAGGAGACAATCTTAGTTAGGCAGACATATGATAATGTTGAGATTTAGTGGACTTGTAATATGGGATATAGGAAATGAACACATTTATATTATTTGTATACTCTCTGTATATATATATATATATATATATATATTTAGTGTCAATAATTTTAGATTAAAGAAATAAATACAGAGATATGCGCTGAAATATAGCTCTTTAGATGGAACAAATGTATACAAATGTATAGTTACAATCAGCCCCAAGTGTTTTGCCTAAAAGACTGGATACATTAATACATGTAAGCTTTGTAATGGAAAAATAAAAACCTGGCTTTTAGGCTTCAGCATGTTAAATTTCATGTTTTTCTTTATGCAAGTTATATGCAAACATGCTAATCTTAAATTTTACATCAGATATTAAACTCGGTAAGTGCATATACTATATTTAACTCTAGTTTGACTTTCATTTAAAAATCTCCAAGCAACAATATCATTAGCAGGATATTTGCCATCCTTAGTAGAATGCTTTATACATCAAAGCCACTCAGTAAAACTGCATTTGGTAATTTGGATATTTAAAAAAAGAATTAGAAAACACAAACTTGGGTTTAATTAAATATAGCAATAACTCCTTTAATCTTCATTTGAAATTCTAAAGTTTTTGTAGTTTATCTGTTATTCACATAAATTATTATTATTATTATTTTTTGAGACAGGGTCTCGCTTTGTAGTTCAAGCTGGCCCTGAGCTCACTATGTAGCCCAGGCGAACCTCAAACTCAGCAATCCTCCTATCTCTGCCTCCCAAGTGCTGGGATTACAGGCGTGAGCCACCATGCCCGGCAATTATTGTTATTTTAGTGAGGCAATAAAGTATGTCTTTTTTTTTTTTTTTTGCTTTTTTTTGCTTTTTTTTTGAGACAGGGTCTCGCTTTGTAGTTCAGGCTGGCCCTGAGCTCACTGTGGTGCCCAGGCAAGCCGCCACAAACTCAGCAATCCTCCTGTCTCTGCCTCCCGAGTGCTGGGATTACAGGCTTGAGCCACCACATCTGGCATTTAAAGTATGTCTTTTGACAATCCTTTTGATTAACATATTACTGTAGAGTATTTTTCAGATAAATAAATCAAGGAAATGTTTAGAAACACTTATTTAATTAAAAAATCACTCCTGATCCAAAGCATTATTTCTGTGAGCTACTATATTAGTAATGATAGGATTACTAGTACTTGTAATTATTAAAACTGCCATCATTAGTATGATGATGAAATAGTAGTTTTACTTAAAAATAAAAGAAAATACATAGTGAATTCTATATAAAACTTTAAAACATCATTGACCTAACTCAACATGAGTTGATTCAATATAAACTCAGGAAAGAAAAGAATAGTTCACAATTTTAGTTATATTTCAAAATGTTATGCATTTCAGTTTCATTCTTAGAATCACACTTCTTATTCAAAGTTGGCTAAGTTTTAAGAACTAGAAAATTAGGCACATAAAATTAATATAGAGTATAGAAAGTTTATGGAGCTTTATCAAATGTTTCAATACACTGCATAATATTTAAATGACAAATACTGCATAATCTCAAATATTATGTAATATTTAAATGACAAATATCTCCTTAAACATTTAGTATTTCTTTATGGAAGTGGATCAAAAACATTTATTGTAAAAGTAAGCATAGGAAGCTAATGTAGAATTCTTTGCCAAAGAAGTATAACAGATAAAATCTTAATTCACTGAGACAAATATGGACAATTCAGATTTTGTGTAGAACTGTAAAATGTAGTTGATACCATGCTTAAAATAAGGAAAAAAAGCCAAAAAACAAAAAGCAGCTTTGTAAGTTTTATGAAAGAATGAGATTAGAAGGCAAATTGACACCTTCGAATGTGGAGGAAGAATTAGTCACTGAATATATAGAGACAGATTTGCTGACCGTAATCAAAGCCATTGGAACCAGAGATTGGTAACAATGTAGAGACAATGATTTGGCTAATTTGCTATAAGCTCAGTATGAACCCACTCTAGTGTAAGAAACTCCTGGGGACTGTACTCTTACCTCATATCATATGCATTTACAGCCATAGAGAAGGAATACCACCACACACAGCACAGACTCATCACCTGTCTGTCAAACTGAGAAGCAGAGTGTAGTGAAAGGGCCTACCAGGCAGGCTGTACCTTAGCAAGTTTGCAGTAAGAGGTGAAGCCTTGTTTGAATACTCAGATAAGCTGTAAGAACAACGTACTAGCTATCAGGATGAGGACTATTGGGTGGCAAAACAGCTAATCTCGGTATTTAGATATGTGGGCAAACAGAGTGTTTTCCCTGACTTATGTTGAGACATGCAGTTACTGATAGATAAACAGAATATCATAATATTAAAGTTTCTTACTCAAAATAAATATTTTCCATATGTTTGCATTAACTAAAAATTTAAATCTAAAAGACCAGTGTAAATTCAAAAGACCCAGAGGCCAACTCAGTACTGGAAAAGGAAGAAATATTTGGATGATTTTAAAATCAGGATGCAGCTCAGTGTATCCCTCTTGCGTGGGCAAGGTCCTCTATTTGATCCTCACCACTACATAAACAAACAGAAGCAAAAAGAAGAAATATAGAAAACAAAATACGGAAACAAGCTAATATCAGACAAAGGTCCAAAGGCCAAATACTGGATAAATGATAGGAAAGTCTTATGGCCAAGTGGCTCTGGAAAATTCATGATTTTCAAAGGCAAGAAAAAGAACTGATGTGTGAATATTAAACAAAAATAATAACCATTGGCCTAAATGTAAAGTACAAAATGGCAAAGTTTCTAGAAAAATATTTTAGGAGAAAATCTACGTAACAAAGGGATTGGTGAAGAGGGTTTTGTTTTGTTGAGACAGGGCCTCGCTTTGAAGTTCAGGCTGGCCCTGAGCTCACTATGTAGCCCAGGAAAGCCTCAAACTCAGCAATCCCCCTGCCTCTGCCTCCCGAGTGCTGGGATTACAGGTGTGAGCCACCAAACCTGGCATTGTGGTATGTAGTACTGATTGCTGGTGGGTGTGAGCCACCATGCCCGGTATTGTTGTATGTGGTTACCAGGAATCAAACCAGGGACCTTGACTTGCTAGGCAGGCACTGGAACCACTGAGCTAAATCTTGGGCCCAGTGATGAGTTTTATATACAATATCTAGAAGTGGATTTTAAATGAGAAAATGATGTATTACATTTTATTAAAATTAAGTGACTTCCTTTGCTAGAATCACTATAAGACCATGATAAATTTGTGGCTACCTGTGCAAAATTAATAATTATAAATCACTTATTGGAAACTGTTGTACTATCCAGAATACAAATAAGATCTTTCATATCAAAAGTAAACAACTCAGAGTAAAATAATTAAAGTCTCAGCAGATATACAAGTATTAAAAAAGTATATGAAAAAATCTTCATCATATCTCAGTAGAGAAATTCAAATTGATACAGTAAGGAAATATGTGTTCTTAGTGGCTAAAATTTAAACAAACATTAAGGATCTATGAATGCAATTATTGAAATTGATGTGAAACAACAGGAACTCTTCATTTTGTACCCCTGTGCTAGTGCAAAGTAGCACAGACATCTTGGAACTATCCCTGGAAACCAAAATAATTTCACTGTATGAATCAGCAAATATGCTTCATATTATTTATATAAATAATTTACAATATAAATTTGGTTTGAAATATTAAAATACTCTTTAAATAAAACTCAAATCTTTGTATACAGAAATCCTGCATGTTCATGCAAAGGTATATTTGTAAGTGCCAAAAATAAGTGAGTGATCAGGCCTTGCACAAACAACAGTGAGAATGAGGCCTTGTTGCCCAGTGAAAGAATCAAATCTGAAATGCTGAACAACTCATCCATATGATACTGTAGAAAACAAATTAATAGAAAATGTAAACAGATCAGAAGCTTTTTCAGATTTATAGACAGGGAAGATTTGAACACCTGGAATATAGGTAATGGTGAAAATATTTTATGATTAATAATATAACTGCACAATCCTTCCTCTTTGTCAAAACTCATGAAACTTCACAAAACAATGAAAGTTGATCTATGTAAATTTCAAAAGGTTTAGATATTCCAGGATCAGATGAAGGCCATCAAAAAACTTCAAACTATATTTCAAATGTATAAAGTAACCTCCGTGAAGAGAATGGTAGAAATTATTAAAATAAATGAACTTGTAAATGGGTGGAAAAATCAATGCTAACTTCTACAAATGTTTAAGAACTACTAGCCCCCAGCTGGTAATGTGCTCCATATGGCTGCTATGTAACAATTGTGAAAACACTAAGCTTTTGAGGATTAAACGCTCACTGCATGACAAACTGATTTGCTTCCAAAACAAGCAGAAGCAAAACGTAGTAGTATTCACAGCCCACATTGCATTAAATGCTCACAGCCCAGTGATATCATGCATCCACAGTTACACCATGATAAGAAGTGCCAGTGGGATATTATTTCTACAAACTCATAATGCTAATTTAGTAGTGAAAAAATTCCTCAGCAAACTCTAGTTTGGGCACTATATTTTGGGGCAGGGTCTGATTTTTTTAATTTTTTAATTAAATTCTTTATTAGTTTTTAAATTGAATTCTTTATTAGTTTATATACTTAGTTGCTTCTAAGGATTGCACAGATCATAGAAATCCAGGAAATACTAAGAAATTGTCACAGATATGGGGAAACTGGGAAGAGATAACAAGTAACTAAACACAGTACCGTGAATTTCAAGGTAGCAAAGAGAAGATGTTCATAGAAAATATAGTAAAAACTGAATAATATTTGTTTTTAGTTAATGGCAAAGTATCAGTGCTTTTTTTTTTCTTTTGAGACAGGGTCTTGCTTTGTAGTTCAGACTGGCCCTGAGCTCACTATGTAGCCCAGGAAAGCCTCAAACTCAGCAATCCTCCTGAGTGCTGGGATTACAGGCGTGAGCCACAGCGCCCAGCACTGTGGTGTGTGGTACTGATCGGTGGTGGGCATGACTCACCATGTCCAGCGTTGTTGTATGTGGTTACCAGGATTGAACTCAGGACCTTGCGCTTGCGAGGCAGGCACTGGAACCACTGAGCTAAATCTCCAACCCTTCTTTTTCAGTTATATAATTGGCCAAAGCCAGTAGAAGTTGATGAGAACAGGAGAATGACATGAGCAAACTACAAGAACTCGTTAGAGTGTATTGCAAAGATTTATAATGTTTGAAATAATTTCAAAAGTAAAAGCATATAGGTTTGCACTTGGTGTCCACAGTCTAGTTTATAGCTGAAGCAGAGTTTTCCTAAGGTGTTGAATTGCCCAGACTGAGCTAAAACTTTTGATTGTTCTGCCTCAGCTTGCCAGAATACTAGATTTACAAATGTGTGCCGCCATGCCTGGTCATTTCACAGGCAATATTGATAGTACTGTGTGCTATGCTGTAATGATGATGTATTTGCTGCCTTTTCCGCTTCCTCTCCTAGAAGAAACAACTTTGTCTCAAACTTCTAACAGTGGCCAGCTTGTGACTGCTTGGTAGTATTGCTAGTACTGTACCTTGATATAGTTTTGACAGAGATAATACACTGTAATTAACTTCTGGATCTAATTTGAAACATTTTCTGAAAGACTGCTACAGGCACTAGATGAATTCTCTGTTTTGATAAAATTTAAGGTTGAAGGCAAGAGCCAGCATTAATACTTCCATTTTTAGGTATATTGAAAGCAAGAATGGGAACAAGTTTGAAACTAAATTTATCTTTTTGGGTCTCTAAACAATAGGTTATTAAAATAATTTGACTTCAGGAGAAAAGATCAAGGCCCATATTATTTTAAAGTCCATAAAAAGTTCCTTCTGAGAAAAATATATTAATGGCATGCTTTGTAAAACTCCTAAGACCTTGGGAAGATTTAAGAACACACTTCCTGAATGCAGGCAGCCAGACAAAAAGCTTCTAAACATCATAAAAGTGTTGTTCAAGAACAGCCTTAAATGTGACCTAAAATACACGAGGGCCTGCCTCCTGAAGAAATGTAGGTTTGGCTTTGGTTTCACTGAGTTGAAATAAATCGCATGCAGGAACTCACAGTTTTCAAAAGATTTTTCTTGAACTGAAAGGAACAGAGAAAAGTTCAAAATAAATAATGACTGCCAGTCCCTTTTATTTCTATGAGTATAATCCTCACAGAGAAAGCTATTCAAAATCAAGAACTCACATCGTTAAACCAATTGCTACACAAAATTAAAAGGGAACAGAAGCAGGTGTTAAAAAATCAACAATATGTACTCACATGGACTTCAGAATTTCTAAGGACCAATGAATTCCTAGTGTCTCCTGCGGTTTTGTTTGTGTTTTTTTTTTTGTTTGTTTTGTTTTATGAGACAGTGTCTAGCTTTGTAGTTCAAGCTGGTCCTGAACTCACTATGTAGCCCAGGCAAGCCTTGAACTCAGCAATCCTCCTGTCTCTACCTCCCCAATGTTGGGATCACTCAGTGTTCACTCAGGTGATCTTATAGGAAGGAAAGACATTTTCCATGTTAGTATTATGTAAATATTTGGGACTTGAGACAGTATCATAGATTAAAGAGAACTAAAAGTTTTTGTCACTCTTGTTGGAGAAACATTTAGTGTATTTCTAAGTTTCCTTTGAAAATGATTTGGGTCTGTCATGGTCCAATAAGCAAACAATGGAAGTAACTCTACTAGATCCAGAATTACTTTTAAGAAATTCAACTCAAAATATCCTAAGGGAAATAAGATGTTGGGGTAAATAACGAGGGGTGAAGAAAACATTTTGAAAGTAAAAACAAGGGGGAAACAAACTCACATATATGGGCAGGTTTTAGGGTGGATAGGGGAATGAAAAATTGAGCAATTGTGTGATATAATAGTACAAATTTTCAATGTTGAGTGTGATTATGATGTGTATATATAAAATGTATCTAAATCACAGTTTTTTTTAAAAAGTACTTCATTCTTCATGTTTTGTCTATATATTCTCCTTGGAAATATAAACATCCTTGCAGCTAAGGAAAAAAAAAAAAAACAAAATTCAGGTTGCCATGTAGATGAAAACTCAGATTCAAGAACAAAAGCACTAGCAGAGTTTCCACACCACAGCCAAACAAGAAGATTACCGTCCGAGAACGCTGCATTCCGGTCCCAGGTAAGAAAACCTACGTAGTGTAGAGATACATTATTTTCACTGAGTACTGTGTGCAGCAAAAAAAATGTCAGTGGAAAACCATATTTGTTATTTGAGAATTAGAAATAGTGCAGTTTATATGTAACAATTACTAATCAAAATAATAGCCTTCAACTCCTTCATTCATAAAATGAACAGCAAACAGTGTAGATTGGAATATATGCACACAAAAATAACTTTCTAGAAGGAAATACCAAACATATGTGAAAGAAATTTCTTAAATATTTTCTAAAATGTTATATATTTTTTTCTTTTTAAAATTGGTATTCTTTTTTTCTTAGAGCAAATTACCTTTATTTAACATTTCAATAAAATAATATTCTGAATTTATTCTGTAATCTGACACTATCTGTAAATGATATCAATATTAAAAATAAAAATTGCCTACTACTTTCATTTTGGAATCATTAAAATGTGGTGATAAAAATGACCATGGAATTAACCATTACAGAATAATTTTGTATTTTCCTCATGGTTACTCTTGAATTTGAGGGTATCATCGGACAGTTTGCACATTTTTGCTTCTGTGACATTAAATGATACTATCAGTTTAGGCAGTTATTTTTACATATAGTATGCCATCTAGTGACAAAATATGAATGTAAAATACACTCACAACATCTTTAAAATTATAGATAATATGTACTTATTATTACTTAAATTATTTTCAATGAAAAAACACTTCAAACATTACCACATTAAAGCAATTCCATGATATTTATGAAATATACTTACCCTGTGAAAATTAAAATCCACTATGAAGATAATGATTTTATATGGGTATATTCTGTCAAATAAACATTTTATAATCAAAGAAACTTTTATGCTTATGTTTTTTAATAAAAGCTATTATCTTATCATCTGTTAAAAATGTCTAATACCTGTTATATCTAAAATAGATTTTTTCCTAATAGATACTTAAAACGTAAAAATTATTCAATATCAAAATAGTATCTGTACATATTTCATTTACTGACTTTCTGGAGCATTCTATGGATATCTATATTAAAATATAGAAGCGTTGTGGTTAGTCATTGATGACATGTAACAGAAATTGTTCTGGAAAATGATCTTATCCAAAAATCAAAATTAAAGCTAACATGCTTGGTACATATCAAATATAAAAGTTGTTTTTATCACACTAATCTCATAAACTTTTATAAACAAATGCTTGACTATCTTTAAATACAGAATACATTTATTTAATTCCTATTGAAGATACATTCAGGACAAAATGTTAAGAAAATCTTACTTTGATTGCTATATACCTGCCACTAACTAGGTTCTTTTACTACTATGGCTTATCTTTCTGGTCTTTTAAAACATTCTTGACAAATTTTCTTGAGATATAATAATTTTAAAAGTGTACTGTGTGAGAATTCCGCTATATTTTAGAAGACAGAAAATATCTTGCAATGTATACATATCACACAATCTTAATATTAAAAATCATAATTTTTCCATTAATGATCCTAAAATTATGTCTGATTTTTTGAAGATGATATAGATTATAATTACTTAGTTTTTAATAAAAATAAATAAAATAAAAAAGTTTATAGGAAATATTTTATGGAAAGTAACTCCTTATTACAAGGGCTCTCACTCTGCAGGATTTGATCACAGGATTTAATCTAAGGACAATTTTTACCTAATCATCATCATTCCTATGGGTATAAATTACAGAAAGTTACAGATATAAAGAAGAATCAATTGAGCAGACATCTTAATCTATCTCCAAGAGATGTTAAAAGTAGTCATAAAGATGCTTAATGCATCTTTATACATTTACATCTTAGGTTTTTGAAGAAGTACGCTACACAACACTAGTCTGTGGTATCTTTGAACTCTGTCAAAGAAGACAGGGAAGGTGAGCTTTTTTTTTATTTAACAGGATGTACTTGTTGGCACTCTTGAATGTTCTTTAGTTTCCATTTAGCGTGATGAGAATCAGAAATCTCTACATGTTTTTTAGGGTCAATAAAAGTAATCAAATTGAGAGCCAGAATTTTGTCTGTGAATTGGCTGTAGTAAACGAGGAGTAAGATCACCTTGAATGACAGACTAAAGATTTGCCATGCAAGAATCCAAATACAAAACAGGACAAACATTTAAAGAAAGATAAGAAACTAATGCAACACATTAGCTGTACATTAACTGGTGACCATAATCAACACAGAAGGGAAATGAGACTCAAGATATACAAAAAAATACCACAGAATCTACTAACTAAATAAAAAGTAGATGAGTTCAACCACACCTACTTCAAGCAAAACAGCTCAAGAGAATATAGAAGACATATTAAGGAAAATAGAAGACATCCTAATATGGATCTTGATTTATATTAAAGAAGTTGTGCTTAAAACATTAAAATAAAAATTTCTGGTATCTTTTTTTTACTCTTTAATGAGTTTTGTTTAAAATTTTTTCATATAAAAATAAGGAATAACACATTGCCAGCAAGTAATGCACACATTAAACTTCCATTTAATATCATATTGTAAGATGCTTGTTAACTCCAGTGATTAACTCTGTAGTAGGTATTTCTTTGAAGGAAATTGTCAAAAAAAAAAAAAAAACAAGGAGAACAGTAGAGGACCTAGATGGCAGAAAAGTGAGTGTCAGCAACTGAGCTTTCCCACTTCACATTTCTAGAGTCTTGAAAGCAATAGCTTGGAGAGGAATTGAAATGAGTGGACGTTACCTGAGAATCATGAGGAAACTACAGAGGAGAAAAAAATAGCATTAAGTGACAGAAAAGAAATAGATCACATTGTGGATGAGATATTTTGCTGGGCCCAGTGCTTATTTTTTTAATTCAAATAAACTCTGCTAAGTATAAGATATTCTTTAAGACATTAAAGTAGAAATAGAACAATGAAGACAACAACCCTTCATTTCAATGCCCCATTAGAATATTTAGCTTGGAAATGTGATTAACAGGTGGAGGCTTACAAGAATCCCAATGGTTCCAGTTATAGCAGCACCGACTAATGCAGTAAGTATTGACTAAATGAAGAAGACGGTGTGAAAACCAATAGAAACATAAAAGTCACTCATGCATGTATAACACATTTTCACTAAAGTATTTTAAATAGTCTTCGGTGGAGAAAATGAATAAGCAAAGCCTAATGCTAATGAGAACAGTGTAAAAAATTGAAGAAATGAATAATTATATTAGGTCACTGATAAGTCAATCAGCTCAGCGTATGATATTATAGGCAGAGTAGCAGTAGCAATGATTATGCTCTGGGAAGCTGAACTAGAAATTTCAGACTTACACTTGTTAGGTAACAACCAAGGAAGAAAGGGAAACTATAGAAAATTTAATCTTTCCCACAGAAATCGAAAAGCTGATAGGTAAACATATTAATTTGGGAAAAATATTCTAAGATTCAAATGGAATTAAATTAGAAATCTAAAACAGCATAATGAGACAAAGGTCAGTGTAATCATGCCCAAGATAGGTCTTCATGTATTTCATGGCCAGATAGTTTTTACCCAAATGAAAGTTATCTGGCAAGTACATTCTGCTTAAAGGACAGGGGATAGTCAAATTTCTTCCTTTAGTTCTTTGTTTTTAATGATTATTTAAAATCTTTCTTTTTTTCCTTTTGGAAATATCAAGGTCTAAGATTATTAACTCTTATTAATTGCATAGGTCTTTGAAAATGTATTTAAATATAATAAACTGACTTCAAAAATAGGCATTTATCTTTATTTAGATATATCTTTATCAATTTATATTTCCTTTCAAAATTGCTGTTAACTAATTAAAATGTGATACGAAGTAAAACTAACATTTTGACTTTTTCTTTTATTTTTCTAATTTTCACAAGCTAAAATAACTCCAAAAAATCTTTTTTAGAAAAGTTACATATTCATTCCCCATAGGACATAGAACAATTTGTGGTGATTATATGAATCTTTAAATACAAATTTCACAAACATCCAGTTATTTGAGGGGACCATAATTATTTTCACTCTTTAGACCAATGTTTTTTTGCTTTTAGTAGGGGTGGGATAAGGTAGAGTACATTTTTTATAGTTTTTTTCTTTTGTATAAAATTACCTGAAGTTGAAAATTAATTACCACAGGCCTTTCAACAAGTATATACATAGTACATTTGCTGTCTGACAAAATGTAATAAACTTCCATGTGTATTTTTGTGTTATGTCCAATTTTTAGGCTTTTTTTGAAATATCCTTAATATATTTTGCCATCAAACTAATTTTGATCCAGAACATTAATTTTAAAAATAAGAGGTATGAAATACATATTTTAAAAATCTACCACATACTAATATGTCAAGAACTTTTTGGAAATATATATTATACTTATGGAATGATTAATAAAATATGCAGCATTTTGATATCCAAGAATATTAATAAAAATAGCCATCAAAAGTTTTGATTTTAATGAAACAATTTAGTTTTAAAGATGGGATGTAGCCTGGCATGGTGGCTAAGGTTGTAATCCCAGCACTCAGGAGGCAGAGACAGGAGGATTGCTGAGTTCAAGGCTTTCCTGGGCTCCATAGTGACCTCAGGGCCCGCCTGAACTACAAAATGAGACCCTGTTTCAAAAAAAAAAAAAAAAAGATGGGTTGTATTTTGACTTCTTATGAAAATTTTTTTCATCTCATATATGTAATATATATAAATGTATATTTATCAAATTATATGACTAATATATATGGCACTAAAAATAAGGAAAATTAAGATTAAGACAGTGAGTGGTATTTTCAGAGCATGTTACTTCCCTACTTATAATGTTTACATACATTTTTTAAATTTACTATAACCTTGTAAGATCTGCGTACTTGATCTTTCATACTAAAGAAAGAATTTGCAGAGAATGTCTACCTGGGACATACCAAGATTGGAATCAAAGGAAAAAGGAGAGTAATAAAAGATATAAATGTTCAATGAATGATATATGGTATCTAATCATATTCTCACCAAGACATACACTTTCAAATTTTATTCTTGAGAATATTGAAGCCCAAGAAGATGTAGTAATTCTGCAATTTGCCACCAATCTAGAACTAGTTCCTAAGTCTGTATAAAATCCTTCACATGGACCTGGGGATTTAGCTCAGTGGCAATGCACCTGCCTCAAAATCCTTCACATTTCCAGTACCAGCTCTCAATTTCTGGTACCAGCTCTCAAGACCAATAAAGTATATTTGTACATGTATTTCCTTTTTCTTTTTTTTGAGACAGGGCCTCGCTTTGTAGTTCAGGCTGGCTCTGAGCTCACTATATCGTCCAGGCAAGCCTCGAACTCAGCAATCCTCCTGTCTCTGCCTCCCAAGTGCTGGGATTACAGGCGTGAGCCACCGTGCCCGGCAGTACATGTACTTTCTTAATGTCCACATAAAATGTTATTTTAGAAAGTTATTGTGAAAGTTAGAATGAAGAATATACTTAGAAAGTAATATTTTTGAACCAAGATATTGTCTCCTTGTTTCTGCTCCATGATCAGAGAGCATGACAGCCCTGTGGGGTTGTCAGGGGTTTAAGTGTTGCTGTTGACTTGGGCCAGCAAGTATGAAGCACTAGGTGAGGAGAGACCTAGATCATTAAATTATATATTATCATAAAATATATTATCACAATATTATATTAAATTATCATTGATATATTATCATAAAATTATACATGTATACAAATGTACATTTGTGACTGGAATATATCGGTCTACCCTTTTCAATGTTTTGCTTACTGTTTTCCCTAAGATTGAATGAATGAGAAGTCTCCACACAGATCTCCACAATGGTTGCACAAGTCTGCAATCCCACCAACAGTGGAGAAGGGTTCCTTTCTCCCCACAGCTACGCCAGCATTTATCGTTGGTTGACTTTGTGATCACAGCCATTCTTTGTGGAGTGAGGTGGAATCTCAATGTTGTTTTTCATTTGCATCTCTCAAATGACCAGAGATGTTGAGCATTTCTTCATATGTTTCTTGGCTGCTTTGATTTCTGCCTCTGAGAAGTGTCTGAAAACTAGGACTACGGGTCCCATTTGACCCTGCTATACCCCTGCTAGGAATATACCCAAAAGAACTTAAAAACTCACATTGGAAAGACAGATGTACACCCTTGTTCATAGCAGCTCAGTTCGTGATAGCTCAATCTTGGAAACAACCCAAATGTCCATCAACTGGAGAGTGGATAAAGAAGATGTG
>PVIC010045564.1:0-14583 GCA_004025085.1 Thryonomys swinderianus
CCTGGGGAGGACCCCCCAGAGAAGGCACCCATCTGCCAGCCGGGAGTCCTCCCCAGACACTGCAGCTGCCGCATGTTGGTGTTGGACCTCCAACCTCCGAACTGTGAGAAAGAAAGTCTATTGATTCATAGTGAAGCCAGCAGCCAGCCTGGATATTTCATCACAGAAGCCCAAACCATCTATGCCAAGTTCAGCAAAATTTGCTCCAAAACCTTCGGAAACACAAAAATATTTTCTCTACACCCTGCAACTTTCTAACAAAATGTTACTTTTCTTACAAATCCATGGTTCTGTTGCAGAAGAAAGATTAACATAATCAGTGAAAGTAATTTCTAAATTTTGTTTGCAGCTCTGACTGAGTAAATTTTCCCTAAAACTTTCCCCTACAAATAAACATATTGCTTTCTTAATTTCAAAGCAACATGTGGTGCATATATCTCTGATTTCCACCTGGCTCCCAAAATATCTTTGATTTCCTGACTGAATATTCAGTATTAAAGAATGAACAAACAAAAACACAAATAATAAAACCAGGTTCTCTGCCCAGCTAAGCACTAAAATCAGTAGGAAAGCTTTTCAGACCAGGAGCCTGGGGGCCTGCTCCCTGCACAGAGCAGGACACTTGCAAAAAGGAAAAGAAAAGAGAAAACGATCAAAAGTATCTGCAGGATTCAGGACAGCCCTCTTCTCTTTGGCATTCCTTCACTGCCACAAAAATACGCCCAAAGAGAGACTCAAATTGATGCTGAAAATCTGCAGGCTCTGGGCCTTCTGCCCTGAGTCCGGCCAGGGAGGAGCCCTTGGGGCGGAGTCACCAGCCTGGGGCTGGGACTCAGGATTAGAACCAGAATCACTTCAGGCTGCGTGGGGAACAAGGGTGACTGGCTAACAAAAGCGAGGCCAACGGGAGAGCCCTGTGGTTTGGATGCAGTTTGAGTCTGTTCCCTACAGGTCCTTGTCAGGAATTTGCCGGCCAATGTGATAGTGTTGAACACTAACACTTTTGTCAGTCAAGAAAAGTTGGACTTGGGAGCCCCACCTCCCGATGGCAGAAGGTCAGGTCTCACATTGACCCGCTCAGTTTGGGGTGCCATAAAGCGAGTGCACCTACCTGCTCCACCCTTTCTGCACAAGACCGTTTATTTCCCTTCCTCCTTCTCCATCATGCTGTGTTGCAGCGGAGGCCTCACCAGATACAGCTGCCTGAACTAACCACCAGAACTCTGAGCCAATAAATCATTCTTAATAAAGTACTCAGCCTCTGGTGTCTCATTACTGCAACACAAAACACACTAAGACAGAGGCTTCTGCTTGGCAGGAGCATCCTTCGGAAGGAGAAAAGCAAGAGACCTTGTGGAGACTGGTGGCTGTACTCAGTGGCACCTTTGCCTTCCTACCTTGCTCAGTGTGACTGTAAAACTTGCTCAGTGTGACTGCAAAGCTAGGACACCTGCCCCACTGGAGCCATTCTTCTCTGCTTCCTTCTAGAGACCCCTGAGAGGCACCTCTGCCCTGTCCTTCCCAGCCCTCTCTGCAGGAGGACCTTGGAAGATGAGGTGTAGCCGGGGCTTGCAGCACAAGGTCAAGATGTCCCACCATAAGCAGAACCCAGGGAAAGAGAAGAAATGCTTTCATCTTGAATCCTGTTCTCTTCTTGACAACCCAGTGTTTGTGCCAGGCGGTGCCCCGGGACAGGATTTCTAAATATTAAAAACTTGTAACTGCTTCAATTCAATCAACTGCCCAGGAACAGATCCCAAGTTCTTGCATTAGCTTTCCAGTGATGAATATCTTTACCTTAACTCCGTTGTTGAAACTTGTGTCAGAGATACCAACCATTCAGTCAGCAGTTACTGGACTTCTGCAGAGCCCCAAGCCGTAGGAACTTAGGAGCTGTGCTAGGAAAAGCCTGAGAGAACAAGTCCCCTGTAGCTGTGAGACGCTTCAAGCTACAGGTCTTCAAAGTTTGCTCTAGGCAGCCTCTCAGGCCAGGTTTCTCCTAACAAGTCTCACGGTCCCCCAGGCAGGGCACGTAATTCTCTGTCTATGCCCATGTCCTACCCCAGGCAGACCAGCTCTGCCCCCTGAGATCTGGGACCTGCAGGCTCTCATCACCCATCCGTGGGCTTCTGTCCTAGTATGTTTTTGGTATGTTCTCATGGGGGTTCACAAGATCCAAATGATTCCCTAGTAATGCTGAAATATTCTCTGCCTCTCTTATTTTATTGACCTTTGCACTGCTGATGGTGGGTAAAGTTTCTATTGCTCAGCTGGGTGTGACAGTTGTCTTCAGAAAAACACTATGGAACTGTGGCAGGTATTAGCCCACCAGGACATATGTTTTTCCGTGAAAGACAATTTTTTTTTTTTTTGAGACAGGGTCTCACTTTGTAGTTCAGGCTGACCCTGAGCTCACTTTGTAGCCCAGGCAAACCTCAAACTCAGCAATCCTCCTGTCTCTGCCTCCCGAGTGCTGGGACTACAGGTGTGAGCCACCATGCCCGGCACTGTGGTATGTGGTATTGATTGCTGGTGGGCGTGAGTCACCATGCCCAGCATCGTATGTGGTTACCGGGATCGAACTCAGGACCTTGCACTTGCGAGGCAGGCTCCGGAACCACTGAGCTAAATCTCCGGCCCATGAAAGACAATTTTTATTTGAAAGAAGAAACTCCCATTTTGCCTGCAAGAGTGGTGGCATGCAATGGTTATTTAGAGTTAGGGATCTGACACATATTTCTTTGAAGATGAGCAAAGTGAGCCTCTTTTCCATGAAACAGTGATGGTATTTGCTGCTGATGATCAAATGTGAGCACTGAAGCAAAACTTAGAATTTTGCAGAGCTTGTGTCCACTATCCTGAGCTTGAGAGCCTCCAAATTCATGAATACTTTTCTGATAAGATCCGGGTCAATGTTACTAGGTTTGATTTTGTGGTGTCATATGATGGAAGATGTTGATACTGGGAAAAACCACATCACTCCAGAAGACAATAGCTTATGCATAACCCATCCGTGATAATTGAAATCATGGATGGGCACAAAGTCTGCTCACAGAACAAGGAGATCAATGGTTTCAGGGTAAATGGGCAAAAAATAGTCTCACCTTTTACACTGACATTATGAAACCACTTCTGTCTTGTTTTGCTGACAGGAAAAATGAATGAATCTGTAACTGCATGAAGAGAATATGAAAGAAGACACACCGCCCTGTCCTAGCTGCATACCTTCCCGTTCTTCAGTAGAAACAATAAACAAACACAATGAATACAAAGGCAGAGATGAGGTGCCAGCAGACCCCACTGAACCAGACACTAGGGCTGGGGACCTAGCTCAGTGACACTGCACCTACCTTGCAAGCACAAGGGCCTGAGTTTGATCCCTGGTACCACCAAAAACTAACAAACAAACAGACATCAAATAGAATTGCAGAACCTAATCCCCCTCTCCTCACTAAATTTATTTTTGAAACCAGTAGTTAGTTATCTTGAATAAAAATGTTACTATGTTTATCCGCAGTGATTTTTTCGTGAGTTAATAAATATTTGAAAACGTCTCTATGTCAAACAGGAAAAAATATTGATAGATACTGTATAGTAAACTAGATCTCCTCGGCCCCTCAGTCAGTCTGCAGACTAGAAAGCAGAAATCAAACAGAGAGACCTGCAGCTGCCTGCATGAATCCCAGCAGAGCCTGTGCAGTCATCCTGAAGCACTGTGGGAACATTCATTCACGCTCTCCCTGGCTGTGTGTTGGGCACCAACCTTGTGCCAGGCTTGCTCAGCCAACCAGAAGGGAAGAGGCAGCTTAAGTGGAGGTGGGCACTGTGATGTCGATGTTATGCATCCACTTGACTGGACTGCAGGCTGCCCAGAGAAAGCACTGAGTCTGGGGGACAGGTCTGGGAAGGAGTAGCCTTTGCATCAGTAAGTGGGATGGGCTTCCTCCCACCACCTGAGCTCTGCCTAGAACAAGGCAGGAGGAGCAGAAAGTTCCTCACCTCCCACTTTTCTCAGCCTCACTGCTTAAACTAAAAGCTCGCTTCTCATCTTCTCCTGCCCCGGGCCTGGGATTTACACCAGCAGGCCTTTAAGGTTTTTTTGGTTTGTTTGGTTGTTGTTGTTGTTGTTGTTGTTGTCATCCGTTGTTTTGGTGGTACTACCTCAAGCCCTTGTACTTCTACGTAAGCACTTAGCACTTTAGCTAAATCCTCAAGCCCCATCAGGCCTGCAAATTTGGGCTGAGTTACACCACTGGCTTTCCTAGCCTCCTGCTTTACATGGAGACTTTCCAGTCTCCATGATTTGTGAGGTAGTTCCTTAAATATGTTTCTCAGCCATTAAACAAATGATAGATAGATGTGCAGATGGAAGACAGAGATAGACTGATACATTCTATTGGTCTGCTTTTTGGCAGAACTCTAGCTAACACAGGGGCATAGACAATAAATAGTATACTATTTTTTGAGACTCTGAAGGCAGAGCCTATTTTGGGCCTTCTGCCCTTTTGGAGACCTACCAATTATAAGGAATTGGAGAAATTATTTTAAAGATTTAGGAGTTGTCATAATCCATTTTTAGCTGCCATACAGATTACCTGAGACTGGATAATTTATAAAAAGAGAGGGAGAAAGCTAAGTTTATTTTGGCTTAGTGTTGTTTTGTTTTCAGTACCAGGGATCAAACTTGTGACCTTGCACTTTTGAGGCAGGTGCCAGAACCACTGAGCTAAATCCTTGGCCCTTTTGGCTTAGTTCCATAGGCTCCAAATCCAGTATATGGTGAAGAAGTGAGGCCCAAACTGCAGTGGAAGAGAAGACAACAGCTGCTCTACACCTCAGGCTAATTCTTTTTTTTTTTTTTTTTTTTTTTTTTGAGACAGGGTCTCGCTTCATAGTTCAGGCTGGCTCTGAGCTCACTATGTAGTCCAGGCAAACCTTGAACTCAGCAATCCTCCAGTCTCTGCCTCCCGAGTGCTAGGATTACAGGCGTGAGCCACCACGCCCGGCACTGTGGTATGCGGTATTGATTGCTGGTGGGCGTGAGTCTCCATGCCCAGCATTGTATGTGGTTACCAGGGATCAAACTCAGGACCTTGCGCTTGCGAGGCAGGCGCTGGAACCACTGAGCCAACCCTCCGGCCCCCCTCAGGGCTAATTCTTAGAAGAAGGTTTCCAGAAAGAATTGCTCTGTCACAGCACAGGTGATTTTGCTGCAAATGAGCTCAGAAGAGACACAGGCCTACATCTCAATGTGAGACATGACACTCCACAGCTACAGTACCTCCCATCCTCTCGAGAGAATACAGAGGAGGCCCCCGGTCCCTCTCTCTGCAGAGGAGCCCACACAGGATAGTAGGAAAGCTGAAAAGCTGTGGGGAAAAGCAGATGGAGCCAGGTCCTCCCAGGACACTGAGACCCAAGGAGGACAAGCAGCAGCCTGCTGCCCTGGGCTGAGGTGGAGACACATATATGTCCAAGATCAACACCCAGTGAATTCAGATGCACCCCTGGCCTCTTTATGGTACCTGTTGGTGTGACCAGATGTGTGGATGTGAGTGTATTTTCATCAGGAGGCAGGCATTCAAATGTCAAGAAGTCTCAAACCAGGCTCAGCTTCACGTGGAACATGAAGCAACAGGCCCATCTGACTTCAAGAGACCAGTCAGACACTCAGACCCCCTTTCAGAAGTCATTTCACATGTGAACAGCAATGGAGAGGGCTGCGATCTTCCAGGCTCCTCTCTGTTTTTCCTTCAAACCACCACCAATAGAACACACAGCCTATCTGGCCAGGGTGGGGTTCTAGAAGCTTCCACCCAACTGGCATCCACAGAGGCCACATGGAAGTATCACCCCCAACAAACGGCAGCCCCTCACCTCCTTTCATGTGGAGCTCCATCCCTGGAAATCAGCACCTCAGCACAGCTGGGCCTCCTTCCCCATCTCCAAAGGACAGTCTTGCTCAGAGTCCCTCTCTGGGGTTCTTACTCTGTGCCTAACTTAGGCAGTGTCAGTGCTTAGTAGCCCCAGTGGACCACCAGCTCCCACCAGTTCTTTTTTTTTTTTTTTTTTAATCAGAGTCTCACTTTGTAGTTTACCCTGGCCCTGAGCTCACTATGTAGCCCAGGCAAGCCTGGAACTCAGCAATCCTCCTGCTTCTGCCTCCCAAGTGCTGGGATTGCAGGTGTGAGCCATCACGCCTGGCATTGTGGTATGTGGTACTGATTGCTGGTGGGCATGAGTCACCATGCCCAGTATTGTTGTATGCTGTTACCGGGGATTGAACCAGGGACTTTGCGCTTGCAAGTGCTGGAACCACTGAGCTAAATCTCCAGCCACCCACCCAGTTCTTTGATATAGAAAAGGCCATTTTCTCAATGCTCTGTGAAATGCCACCACCACTACTGACAGCCACCTCCTACTCTCACAGTCCCCCTCCCCAACAAGCCCCTTTTCTGGACACCCTGGCATAGCTAAACTACCTACTAATCCAGGAACCCTCCTAGGCCTGCTTCCTGGATCCAGACATCTCCTGCACATGGGCTCCAGTTGGCTGGCCTGGTGCTGGACCAAGGCAGGGCTACTGCCTGCATCTCGTTGACACGGGATTCCTGAGCACAGGATTCCTCACTGAGCACAGGATTCCTGATAAGGCCCAGGGAAGCCATCAGCCCACACTCAACTCCACTGCCAAGCTAAGGTCCTGTGAGCTGTGTCCTTTGTAAGTCAATCTAGGTACCTTTGGAAAGGGGGGCCAGACACAGGCCTGTCTATGGGAGCACCCAGCCTCATCCACAGCCGAACCCCAAGTGAAAGCCATTACTATCACAATTGGAGAATTTACCTCTAGAGGCTCCTTTATGCCCCTTCTGTTGCCATGGAGAGAAATAACCGAGCCTTTCTCCTATACCAGCAGGAGGAGAAGAGACCCTAATGGCAGATTCAGGCACCAAATACACCTATACACCTATCCTAACTCAGTACAAATGCCACCTCAGTCTAGGTTGCACAAGCAAGTCTGAAGCAGACCAACAAACTCACCTGGTCCAGCTCAGCCCACCATGGCCAGCCCCTACCAGCCCATGACACCTGCATGAGCCAGGTAGAGACCAGGAGAGCAGCTCTACATGAGCTGCCCCCAAGCACAGCTGACACCGGGGAACCCAAGCCAGAGTCAACAGGGCCATGAGCTCAGGTCAACCAGCCCAAACCAGCCATGCCCCAGGCAATTTGAAGACTTGCTGTCAATAAGACTGAGCTGCTCTGTAAGGCAGACCAAACCTCAGGGCCCTACAGGGCCATGTGACCAGCCCAAACATCACAGAAGGACTCCAGTGACCCTGACAGCAAGCAGCACACAGCCTCTTAGAACCGCCAGAGCATCTGTAAACAAGTGTCCTGAAGGAATTTCATGTCATGAAGCAGGAAGACCCAAAAATCCTGATTTCTTTGCTTATAGTTGGGTGGCCCAGTCTTTAAATGCACAAACTGGAAATTCTCTATACTTCTTTAGATTTCCGAAGTGACAATAGTGAAGCTGACACCCTTAGCAAACACCACCAGTGTCCATCTCATTCCTGGAGACATCTGGCCACTGCCAGAAGCAGGCAGAAGGTCAGGTTATCACCACAGCCTTCTGTAGCCTGTCCTTTGTCTCTGAGGGTGGATTCATGTGAAATCCATCAGAGTCCGGGATGTCACTCTTGAGCAAGTGTTAGTATGTCTTTCCCTACACTGTTCCTCTTCCCTACCCACTGAGGTCCCTGTGAGTGTTTGCCAGTGTTCTTCATAATCTGTGAACAAGGTCCAGCTACCTGAAGGATCTCGGGGAAGGCACTGGACCTGGGACAACCACGGTTGAAAATGAAGCTCTCACTCTGCAGGTCCAACAGAGGCTGCTCCAGTCAGGCAGCTGTCTGGAGACGTTGGACCAGACGCGGTGGGAGACAGTAAGAGAAGGAAAGAAGAAAGAAAGGAGAAAGAGAGATTGATTCAACAAGACTAAATCTCTTGAGGAGGACAGTGATACTGCTGAGAATAGGGAAGTTAAATTCCCCTTATAATTAGCCACAGCCACTGTAGCTTCCTTCCTCTTTGGATGATCCAAGGCAGAAGAAGGAAGCTTTTGCCTTGTGACCAGCAGAGGCGCTAGAGTGGGACTGGTTCTTAGGTGCTGCGCCTGCGCCCTGTCTCACAGGCCCCGCCCTCACCCTACCAAAGCCTAGCTCCACCCAGCCCCTCTCCTCCCTCAGAGATCCAACTCCAAAAAGAACTGTCAGTTGTGTGTATTCATTCATTTGTTCAATCTCCTTGCGTCTAGGATGGTCAGGGAGTCTGTATCTGATATATCCTTAGTAAGGCAAAATATCCCATGTATTTTAGGTCAGGCTGGCCTTGAACTCACCATATTGCCCAGGGCAGCCCCAAACTTCCCTCTGCCTCCAGAGCCCTGGGAGTGCACCCCCACACCCAGCTTGTGGGATATCATTTTGTAAAAATTTTCCCATATTGCCATAGTTGTTTTTCTCGGCCTTGCATTTCAAAATGTTCCAATCTACAGAGAGGTCAAAGCACTAGCATCACAATATCCAAACACCTGTCATCAGAAGTTCGCTATTAACATCTTGGCAGACTAGCTTCATCCTGTGCAGTGCCTACACACACACACTCACATTGTTTTTCTGAGGCATTTGAAAGTTTGTCATCGCAATGTTTTCCCTTTAAATACTACAGAATGCGTCTTTTTAAAATGATTATGAGAAGTGGGTCTGGGAAAATTCTTTTATTTTTCCTAAATACATTTACTGAAAACTTACGTTGATACAATTAGTAGGTTTAACACAGCGAGATAAAACAACTACAGAAAGTCCCCAGTTTATGAACATTGGAGTTGCAAACGTTTACACATAGAGTGAACAAATCCTGGAAGCAGCTCGCGAATCTGCCGAACATTGTCACAGTTGTGCTGCTGTCTGCTTCCCACACAGTGTGATGGCGTTCAGTACTACACTGCAGTAGGGGACTCCTAGTATTTTTTTTGTGTATGTGTTTGGACTTTTGTGTTTTACGTTGTATATTTGTGTCAAAGGTGTGTTGGACTCACTTTGCCAGACTTAAAAAGGAATTCAATTTAGGAACTCGTCCCAGAGCGGAACTTGCTCCTAAATCGGGCTTATCATACCTGATAACGTAACGCTCTAAGCACATTCTGCATCTCCTCAGACTTGCAGCTGGCTATCAAGATTGTCCTCTGAAAGGGCCTGGAGACTGCTAAGCCAAAACAGGCTCAACATTTATTTTGCAGATAATTAATGAACCCTAGCACACGGGTCATAAAATCTTCAAACTGGCAATCACAGTTTCTCATGAGTGTAGGAAGCAGGGGGATTCTGTGAGCAAGTCCTCTAAGATGCGTGCTTCCAGGTGAGACATCTGTGGTCCTGGCTGTAGGGTCAGATGAAAGTCCTGCAAGGACAGCAGCAATTCGGCTAGCTCGTGGAGCGAAATGACTAGTCTGCTATGTTACCTTTACCATCGTAGAGCGCTCGACTGCAGACAGTTTAGTTTCCAACGACCAGAACGAGTGTGAGGTAAGCATCACGCCACTAGCAGGATGGGCTTCCCAGATCGAGAGAGCAGCATGCTGGAGTGATGGGCTGTGCTAAAAGGCTCCATGTTTGAGAAGGTGCTGAATTCTGTGTCCAGTATTCTATTAGAGCTCCCTGCTTTTCTACTTTCTACTTTTCTAGCAGTCTGTTTGCTTCACAATACCGTTTGCTTTCAAAAGCATGAAATGTGCTCAATATATCCTTTTAATTCAGCTTGAGGAAAGTTCCAAAACAAGTCTTTAGCCACCCTGGGTTATCTTAATAACTAAGATATACAATTTAGCTAACCTATCTACATATACTACAATGTTGATGTAAGAATCAGCAAGCAGAAATGAACTATTTGAAAAATGCTGCATGCTCCAGGCCCAGGATAGGGAGGGGAAATACACACCAGAAATGGCCTCCCAGCAGACTGACACATTTGAAACACCAACCACAAAATTCTATATTTCTAGCTTAAGACAGTTCTATAGCAAAAAGATTCATATCGTCAAATTTTGGGGTCTCAGAAATACTATACAAACCCAAATGATCACACAAAACTAACTGAATGGTAAGAGCTCCCAGCAAAAGGTAATTTTTGAGTGGTGCAACAAAAACAAAGCTGTTTATCCAGCTACATGAGGCTGGTCAAGCAAGTAACGGTCTCAATTTATGCTGTGGATTTAAAACCCAGTGGGGCAGGAGTGATGAAAGGGCAGCCCTCTAAGACACATGCAGCCTCACCCAGAGTTATGCAGCTGCGGCATGCTGGCAAAATCAATACCTCACTCCCTCCACCAGAGAAAGCAAAAGCAACGAAAGAAAGATTTTCTTGAATACGTATTAAACTGTGTTTTACAAGGTTGTGTTTTTAACTGCTTAAATGCAATCTTTAAGTTCTCATCAAAAAGAAAAGTTTTTCCCAAAGAACCACTTTAGGCTTGATCATCATAGTTAGGACCAGTCCAAAATCAGTGTGAAGATTCCTCAAAACACCGAAACTTGAGGTTTCTTTCAACCCAGTGATTCCTCTTCCAGACATCTCCCCAAGAGTTAAAATTATCATAGCACGTACATGCCCATGTTTATAGCAGCACAACTTGTAATAACTAAGTCTTAGAAACAGCCCAAATGCCCATTAATTGAAGAATGGATAAAGAAGATGATGGTTTTTCATTACAATGGAGTATTACTGTGCCATAAAGAAGGATGATCTTGAGACATTTATAGCTAAATGGATGCTCCTTAAGGGGGAGAAAGGGAGAGAGGAAGGAAAGGACAAGTAAAAAAAAGTGAAATGGAAGGAAAAATGGAAACAAAGCTTTTGTATATAGGGAGGGGAGAGATCCAGAGAGGAAGGATGGGAAAAAAGAGGCAGAAGGCATTGTGTATAGGTGCAAATTCCCTAATGAGTGTTTGTATGTCTAAAATGCATCAATAAATGTTTTGCTATTAAAATAAATTAAATTTTGAAAGACGATAATAAATAGATACAACTTGAGACTATACTCATAAGTGAAATAAATTGGACATACATGTTTAAATATTGCATTGTTGGGCTGGGGATTTAGCTCAGTGGTTCCAGCGCTTGCCTTGCAAGCACAAGGTCTCAAATTCAATTCCCAGTAACCACATACCATAGTGCCAGGAATGGTTGCTCAGGTTTGTAATCCTAGCACTCTGGAGGCAGAGGCAGGAGGATTTCTGTGAGTTCAAGTCTAGCCTGGGCTACAGAGTGAGCTCAGGGCCAGCCTGAACTACAAAGCGAAACCCTATCTCAAAAAAAAAATATATATATATATATTTTATATATATACATATGTGTATATATATACACACACACACACACAAATATATATATTGTTTCTCTGGTGTGAGAAATCAAGGACTAAAATGTATAATAAATGTTGGGATTTTGGAAAAAATGTTCATATGAAAAGGGGAACAAGGGAGAGCCAGGAAAAGGAAAGAAGGGATTTAAAAAAGGAGAAAATTAAAGAAAAAAGTGGAAACAAGTTTTTGTATGTAAGGTAGAGAAGAGAAGCCATGGAATGGAGGATGGAGAAAAAAAAGATATGAAATTTACAGGTAAAAATTCCCTATGATGAATGTTAACATTATGTATATCTAAAATGTGCCAATAAACATTTTGCTCCAAAAAACAACAAAAAATTGTCCCAGATTGCACCCAAAAAACAAAAAGCCACTCCAAAGTCTCTAAGTTATTTCTAGTTTAGTATTACAGAATGTCAGCCTTCAACAGATATAAGCAAATCTGATTTCCTTCCCAATTAATAAGTTAGGCTATTTCAGAAATACAAGCTACTGATGTATAATCACATACATTAATTCAAATTTAAAAATTAGAAATTCACTGGTCAGTGCCAGGCATAGTGACTCACACCTGTAATCCCAGCACTCGGGCAGCAGAGACAGGAGGATTTGAGTTCGAGGCTTGGTGCTGAAAAAATTTTAAAGTTAACATTAAAACTGCTCTCCTTGGGCCGGAGGGTTAGCTCAGTGGTTCCGGCGCCTGCCTCGCAAGCGCAAGGTCCTGAGTTCGATCCCCAGTGACCACATATAATGCTGGGCATGGAGACACGCCCACCAACAATCACTACATACTACAATGTCACATACTACAATGTCGGACGTGGTGGCTCACGCCTCTAATCCCAGCACTCGGGAGGCAGAGACAGGAGGATTGCTGAGTTTGTGGCAGCTTGCCTGGGCACCATAGTGAGCTCAGGGCCAGCCTGAACTACAAAGCAAGACCCTGTCTCAAAAAGAAAAAAAAAAACTGCTCTCCTCCTGACATCTTTTTTCTCCTTCAAAATATAGGTCAGTTTAAGTCACATTGATCTAGGAGGAATATAACTGTGCCATGCTAATGAACTGGGAAACAGCTTCTTCTATTAACTGGCAGGCAAAGGAGCAGCCCCCCACTTCCCTTCTCTTTTTTATAGCGAGCTTCTTTAAATAACACAGAAGTGTCTTTGTCTCCAGAAGAGCTGTATGAAAACGAGGCTATGTAAATATGATGAGGTTCATGTAACCTTCCAGCCAATTAATCTGTATTTCTTGGAATAAAAGATGAATGTAATAAGACCCTGATGCTGTATTCTCTTCCTCTTATGTAGCCCTTTACCCAGTTATGTAATTCTATGCTCCTTATGGCTAAATATTTTGTATGTAACCTCACTGCCTCATATCTATAACCACACTTCCTTCCCTAGTTTATTTGAGGGACCCCTGCTTTTTGTTCCGGGGGTGGGGGGTATTACTGCTTTGGAAGGAATTCTGGGTTAGTCTCAGCCAGCAATAAATACTATGCCTCCAAAATTCCTGAATGCATCTTTCACTCTCCTAGACTGGTTTGATTCATCTTCTGCTGCTTCTCTAGATTTCTGATGTGCCCAGTTTGTGTCCCCTGAAATCAAAGAATGAATTCCAAAGGGCAAAGGAGGTTAAAAGTGAGAAAGTTTTACTGGGGACTAGGAATAGCTTCTGCAAAACAGGAGGGGTCCAGAGTGGTGGCCACCAAGGCCCTTGTCAGGGGTTATTTATACACCAAAGCCACAATGTGGGTACAATATGGATCAAGCTACAATCAACCAGTAAGTTTACAAATGTAGCAACTTAGCTAATACAGATCCAATAGGGAAGCGGGGCATGTAACAATGGTTAATATCATGGTACATGGTTAATATCATTAACCTTGGCTCATCTCAGACTTCTGAAACAGGAATTTTTTGTGAAGGGATGGACCCAGGAGTTCTGGTTGGATATCTGATGTATACCTGGACACCAAGCACTAGGTGGTACTAATTATAGTTTTAGTTTAGCCCTTAAGGAGGTGTCTAAGTGGGGCCTTTGTGACTTAAGACCTAACCTTCTTCCAATTCACCTCCAGCCACAATCCTGATAGTGTCTGATACAGTATTTTTACTGACTTCCTTGAGAGCCCAGTCCTTCTCTGAGTATTATTAATTTCTAACTTATTTGTCTGTCATAACATGAATAAGTACACAAAGCAATTTTTCAAAAGGTTCCCTTTGCAGAACCACTACATCCAATCATATGTGAAAACATATTAAGAAAAAATTGACATGACATATAGGAATGAGGGAACAAAGGTTTTTAATTACTCAAAAAGAAAATAGCTTTAAAAAAAAAAAAAAAAGCAGCTGAGCACACTGCCATATACCTGTAATTTCACATCTTGGGAGGCCAAGGCAGAAGGACTGCTAATTCAAGTCCTTTCTGGGCAACTTGGTAAAACCCTCCTAAAAAAAAAAAATAGCTCAACACAAAGGGCCTGAGTTCAATCACAGCACTGGGAATGAAGAAGAAGAAGAGGAGGAGGGAGAAGAAGAGGAATAGACATACTGTATTTGTCAGAGGACAGATACACAGTGATTTACTCTAACATTTTAATGAACCTTCTTTTCAATTCAATTCTAAACAGGCAACACTTCATTCCAAAAATAGAATAACTGTTCTTATGATCTGAATGGAGAAGGTAGGTTTTATAATGAGAAGGGCTTGAGAAAAGCAGAAACAAAAACAAAGTGACTGAGGGCCAGGGATTTCATTCTGTGGTGCCTTGAAGACCAAGAGCCCAAGTTTGATCCCCGGTACCACAAAAAAAAAAAAAAAAAGAGAGAGAGAGAGACTGATCATTCCCAAGTTCCCTCACAAGGACAGGGAGACAGAAACACTAGGAACGTAAATGACCAGTTGATGTGGGACCACTTCAGATGTCCCTTTTTATATAGGGCAAGGAGGACCTTCCCTTATTACCATGTCTCTTAAAAGTGGCCTGTCTGGAAATTTGGCTGTTTTCTACTAATCCTGACTTCCTCGTAGTTTAGAGACAGCTTAGTGTCATGTAGTAGAGTTACACAGACACGCATCACTGTGGGACTGATGCCTACCTGACTTGGGTTGCTTTGAGAGCACCAGACATCACCATCTGGCAAATGTCAGC
>PVIC010045565.1:0-14562 GCA_004025085.1 Thryonomys swinderianus
TTTATCACATAAATGCTTTAAATGTATTTTCACGGAAACCTTGAAGTTACAGATTTAGTTCATTCTATTTATGGTGAATGTCCTCCATGTACCCTAATCCCTCTTGACAGACCAGTGAACCAAACAAGACACATTCTGTCAGAAAATGTCTGACCTACTTTCACACCAGAAACCAAACGTTAGTATCCTTTCCCAGGGATACTAGCAAAGAAAACCACTGAGAAATAAATTAGACATCTCAGAGGATAGATTATGGAAGGCAATAAAGTCAAGACTTTAAACATGTAGACCTGCTATAATTTACTGATCTATTTTATACTATAATAAAATAAAACAAGACTTAATTGGTAACAACTTAATGAATCACGTAGGTAAATATTCAGGTTAATGTGCTAACTGAAGAGAATGAGAAAAGACATGTGCTTCATACTAAAGAAAACTCATCGAAGATCCTCTGTCGATTTGTCTATCGAGGTGCAGAGGGCGGAGCCCGGGCCGGGGCGTCCGGACAAGCGCGGGCCCCGCTCTCCGCGGGGTCGGGGAGAGTCAGGGCAGGGCCGCCGCCGCGCTCGGTGGGAGGGGCGCACGCGGGACCCCTGGGCGGGCAGCTGGCACGCCGTCCTGCTGCCCACGGCACTCCCCAGCGCACACAGCGAGCACGGGAGGCAGCGGGGAGGCCGGCAGCCGCGGGGCCGGGCAGCGGCGGCGGGCGAGGCGGAGAGGCGGAGGCCGGGAGGCGCCGCTGGGGAGTCGGCTGCGCGCGGGGCTCCTGGCTCCGCCCCGACAGGCCGCCGAGAGCGCGAGGGCGGTTAACCCGCCGAGGCAGTGGGAACAAGCTGTTTGTCTGTAACGGTGCTGCTTTTTACTTTAGTACTTTTAACTTTTCTAAAACAAGTTTCTGCATCTGTTTTTCATTTTGTCACAGAAGCATCCGCATGGCTAAGTGTTTCAAAGAGGAAAATAAAGTCAAAACACCCCAAACGCCACCATCCACAGACCACAACCAGACTCTTCCACAGTCACAGACATAACGCACTCGCGTTTAAGACCCTGAGGTGTAAATACTGCTCGTAACCAATTTCCCACTGTGCATTGAAAATGTCATTCCAAAATAGTGTAGCCCAAAATATAGTCTTAAATTGTAACTGGTCCTTTGTCTCCCTGTACCCGCCTCCGTGGTGTCTCCGGACTTGCGCAGGGACAGCGTCCGGCCCGCGCCCGCCTGTCCACGTGAGCTCCGCAGCCCGCCGCGCTGCGGGACTTTGGAGGGGCTGCTGCGTGTTTCCCTCCGCCCTCCCCCATCCGTGGAGGGGCCGGGTCCGAAGGCGGAGGGGCCGCCACCCGGGGGCGGTGCCGAGAGCCGTCCCCAGCTGGGCGGCTGCTCCACACAGGCGGGAGCCGCGCAGGACGGCAGCACCCGCCCGCCCGCGCCTCCCACCGGGCCGCGGGCCCCCCTCCCCCGCCACGTGCGGCCGAAGACGGAGCCGCAGCGCGAAGCAAAGAAAACCTCAGCGACACCGCGGCAGTGAAAGGTCGTGTTTTATTGGGAACATCTCAAGTCCTGTGTCCAGCTGCGACAGCGTCTCATGCTCAGCTGCAGCTGCCTTGGCGTGAGTAAGCTCATGCAGGCGCCACGTGTGGAATATACACAAATGTACAGACGGGGGACACTGAGGGCTGGATCTTAGCAACGAGTTTCTTGGCTGAATTACATTCATATAAAGTGTCCGAATTCTAAAATCAAATTAAAAGCACAGAACCCAAAGGCTGGAGAGCAAACAGCTTAGGGCCTCCTCGTTCTCGCTCCTAGACCTCTTTCACCACTGTGCTCCCCGGCCGAGGAGGACCCGTTCCTCGGGCACCACCCCGCCGGCCCACAGGGGGACGCTGCCCGGAGACAGCCTCACACACACCGGAAACGCATCACACGCGACGGCCGAGGCCCGGCCACGGGAGACCCGTGGGCCAGGCGTGTCCTTGCTTCCTTTCCAGGCCCGCAGACACCAGGGCGGACAGGCGAGCAGGCCCCGCCTCCATGTGCTCGGGGAGACGGCTGTCACGGGAGACATCAGGGACAGGACATGGAACCGCACACACCACATGCGCGTCCTCTCCTTTCCACGGGTATACTTTGGGGCCGACTACACAGGAGGCCCTGGATTTCACAGAACTGAGACGCAGACGTCAGCCGATCTCTCTCTGGCTGGCTCTGAGCTGAGTGGGTGCGGCTGGCATTTCGGATGGGAAGTATCTCTGGGCGAGTGGTCGCCTCTGCTGCCGTCCTCTGCGCAGAGGTGAGGGTGCTACACAGCTTTCGGGGTGGCACCCCCCTCGGCCCCTCCTGTCCCGTCCCCGAGAGCTGCGGCCTTCACAGATGTTGGCTCGCACGCTTGAACACAGCTCCTGTTCACCAGAGCGGCTTCCTAACCAAGAGGGTCTGCAGTCTTTGGCGGCCACCACTCGCCAGACCCCGGCCGAGAGCCCCAGGCCTACACAGAACACGCCGCCCCGACCCCTCGACAGGGACTCCCCACCGAGCAAAGCTGTCACTGAGCCATCCTGAGGGACAGGGTCCTCACGGAAGGGAGAGCTCGGGGTTCGCCAGCCGAGCAGAACTGGCCCCTCGCTCGGCAAGATGTCCTCAGCAGGTCAGGGCTTTCTGTTTTTCTTCAGAATGTCAAGTGCCCAGCTGTTTGTTTCTGCAAAGCTCCCAGGACGCGGACGTGGCTGAGCTGCGACAGTGTGGTGCGTGGGCTGCTGTCTCCTCTCCGAATGCAGCTTCTCTGTGGCCCTGTCCTGGCAGCGGGGATGGGCACACCTGCCCCTGAGGTTCCCGTACCCCCCTCCCGGTGCCCGGGCTCAGGCCCTCAGGCCCTGAGCTGGTGGGACATTGGTGTCCAGGGTGGGGGGCTCCATCGTACACCTTCCTGCTACAAACCCACAGAAGGAACAGCCAGACATACTGGGTGGTTTTGTTTTTATGTATATGGAACGTATTTGCACTTGACTTTATATCCCAAATCCATATATTTTTTAAAAACTAAGTCCATCTCCCAATCCCCACTACAAAAAATACAATTTGTAGAGCCAGAAGTACAAGTTTTTCTGAAGCATACTCAGGGGCAACCGCAGACCCACCGGGCCTTCCACGCTGGAAAGAGAAGCCTGATGCCCTGGACCCCAGGGAGACTGCACGGTGGCACACGGGTTGGGCACCGCCACGGTGGGCAAGGCTGCCATGCAGTGCACTTGCCACCGGGCCGGGACACGTGCGGACAGGGCCTACCCCCTCAGGCACAGTCCAAGCAAGTGGCACCACTCACCCCGCTGGCCGGGGCAGTGTGAGAACCCGGGCCGCTGCCATGCCTGCAGATCCCTCTGCACAGCTCGGTGCCACCAGCCTCTGTGCCCGGCCTGCGGTCTCCCCGCCGAGGCTCCCCAGTGCGGGCGGCGCTGAGCGGCGGCACGCCCCTCCTGGCTCCTCTGACCCTGAGTGGACGCTACGAGGCAGCTGGTGCAAGTCTCCGAGCGCAGGTCCAGGCGGCCACGCCGGGCTCCGACTGCCGGGCCACCCGTGCACCGAGGGTGAGGAGCGACGTCCTGGCCCCTCGTGGTGCCAGCAGCACCGAGCCTGGCCTCAGGGCGTCAACGCCTGGTCTGCACCCCGCCAGTGCCATTCGGTCTCACCAGCTCCAACCTGTATGCCTTTTGGTTCAAACATGTCCCGATAAAGCTGAAAAGAGTAACAACACCACGCCCTCGGGGGCGCGCTCTGAGCACGCGTGACCCCTGGCAGTCCCGGCTCCACCCCGGGCACCCTGGGGCCGGGTCCCTCCTTCCCGCGCAGGCCCCGGGAGGGGCGGAGTCAGAGCCCAGCCCCGCTGACGGCTGCCGGGGCCGGCCGGGTCGGGCCTCTGCGCGAGCCCTGCCCGCGGCTGTCTGCAGTGAGCCGAGTCTGCGGGCCTCACGCCGGGCGCAGAGGTCCCGCGGGGCTGTGGCAGTGGCAGCCGCCGGGAGCCCAGTGTGCAGCGGGCAGCATGCTGGTGTGGCCAGGGCACAGTAAAACCTCCTTGTGCGACCAGTGGTGAAGGGCACAGTGCCAGGCCTGCGCGAGACACGCGTGCCACCCCAAGGGCTCCGTGCCACCTTCTCCCTCTCCTCCACAGAAATCCTTTGCAGTTACAACAACGTGGCGAAAGTAACCTGACATAACTACTATTGTATAAACCACATTCCTAACTCTGAATAAATTATTTATTCAAGAATGTCACACAAAGTAGTTTCTATTTTCCTAAATTTAAGGAAGCCCTACTCAGTAGAACTCAATGTCTAACGTAAACTGAGGTTGGAGGCAGTCACCGGGTGAAGTGGGGCTGGGGCCGGGCAGCAGCTGGCGGGGCTGGAGCCCACGGCCCGCGCCCACTCACGCCCTGCCCGACCCCCTTCACAGAGAGATGCCCCCGCACCTCGCACCGCCCGCGCCCGCCCTGGTCTGGAGGCGGGAGCAGGCTGACGCTGGGTCCCCCGGGCCCACACAGCTCGCCCCAGGCCTGTGCCCGCCCGGTTCACACGTGAGGCTCAGGGGACACGGCGGGCGCCTGCCAGGGTCAGGGCGTGAGCGAGAACTGGTCCTGCTCGGTGGGCTTCTCCACCCAGGCACCCAGCCCCGCCTTGACGAAGGCGGTGAACAGGCGGGCCTTGGCGGCCTGGTACTCCCGTGCCGCCAGCTTGGACTCGTGGTACGTGGTGGGCTTGGTGATCTTGGTGCGCAGCAGGTGCAGGGGAGCCTGCGGGAGGACAGAGGTAAGAGGAGGGCGCGGCAGCCGGGAAGCGCCGCGAGAGGGTCCAGGGCGGAGTCTGGAATGGGAGCGGGCACTGGCTGGCTGAGGGGCAGGGGACGCCCTCCCGGCACGGCGGCCTCCGAGGCGGGGCGGCGGCCCGAGCGTGGCCCCTCCACTGCCAGGAGCAGCTCGGGCGCAGGCCCCTGGGGACACAGGCACCGCGCTGTCGGCGTGCAGGCCGAGCCCATGGGCCGCACGCCGCCCTCCTCAGGCGGCACGGGGTCTGCTCCAGCCCAGGCAGCGCCCGTGCTGGCCTCAGGAAGCGCAGGCGCCTGACTTCCTCTATGATGTTTTATTTGGGGCACAAGGGCTGCGGCGGTAACTAAGTTTTAAAGCTCTTGCCGGAGACCTTAGCAGAACTGTGACTGGGCTAAGAGGGCGGGGCGGGCGCTGGGCATCTTCATCGAGTGGCAGAAGAGCTCCTTCCTGGACGCCCCGAGGGACACGCCGAAGGCTGCGTCCCCGGCGGTGGCACTGATGGGAGATGTGGGGCCCCGTGAGGGGCAGCGGGGCCGCTGGCTCGTGCCCTCCAAGAGGACACGGAGACCCCGGCCCTTCCTCTCCTCCAGCAGGTGGCGCTGTGCTCCACACACACTTCCTGCCCCGCGTGTGCCTCACTCACTGCGGGCTCCGGGGCCGGGGCGGGCGAAGCAGCCACGGCCTGAAGCCTCAGGGATGAGGCTGGGACAGACAGCCGTCCTCCAGGGTGCCGTGTCGCAGGGACAGGACCCCAAGGGACCCGGAAGTCAGTGTGGGCGGCGGAGCCGTGGCTGCGGCTGGGGCTGGCCCTGCGCAGAGCCTCTGCGAGAGGGGAGACGCGGGTGAGAGGAGCCCGCAGTTAAGCTTCAAGGTGCCCTGGCCCAGGCTCAGAAGACTGAGGCCACAGAAACGCAGCCGGCAAAGGATGTGCCGACCTTTCAGCGGAGAGCAGAGCTCTGCCGGGCCGGCGCCACGGGGGCTGGGGGCATCTTGGCAGGACCTCGACTACGCTGTGCCAGTGGCTGAGACTGTGGGAGCCACGGCCACAGCAGACACAGCAGTCTGCCGCGCGAGGCTGTGGCCCGGGCACTGCTGGCTGCTTTTATCCAGGTCTGTCGTGAGAATTGGAGGAAAAAGCAGAGCAGAAAGATTTGAAAAACTCACAGTTTGGGCAGAAAAGCAACGTGTTTAAAGGTACAGCGGAGGAGGGCAGTGGCTAGAGATGAATAGCACCCAAAAAAGGGCAAGAGCTGGGCACAGTGCTGCACTCCTGCTAGTCACAAGGCTGAGGCAGGAGGATCACAAGTTCTAAGTCAGTATGGGCAACTCAGCAAGATTTATCTCAAAATAAAATTTTAAAAAGGGCTGGGGATGTTGCTTGGTGGCTGAACAGTTGCTTAGTGTGTGCAAGGCCCTGGGTTTAGTCCGGAGTACAACAAAATAAATGCATTTTCAAACAGCTAAGTACTTTGCTATTGCTCTGGAACAACAGGAAAAGATGTCTTCAGGGTATACGAGGAATTCACAACGACTTACACATCACGGGCTCAAGGACTTGTGTTTGGGGAAAGGGCCCCAGGGAACCTGCTCAGACCTGGTGGCCCAGAGAGTTGCTTCTCCGGGATTTCCCTCCCTGGGCTCACTTCCCCGGCACTCGGAGCCCACTGCAGCCCGGGCGAAAGCGGACCTGGCTGCTGCTGGGGCTGGCGGCAGACAGACACTGTCTACTTGGTGCAGGCTCTGCAGGCATGCAGCTCACGGCCTACGGGTCACGGAGGCTGCCCTGAGCGTGGAGGAGGCCTGGGAGGCTGGGCAGCGCGTGGCAGCGCGGCAGAAGCCCCGGGGTAGCCCTGGGCCGTGGGCATCATGGGCACAGAGAACCTAGTGCTGCAGTGGAGGCCCCAGGAAAGTGGGGATCCCAGGCATCTGGAACAACAGGAGACATCTCCCGAGGAAGCTGCAGGCAGCAGGCAGAGCCAGCCCAGAGAAAGGTCCGTGGGCTCCGCTGGGCGGCCACAGGATGGCTCAGCGCCCTGGTCCTGGCCCTGGGGCGACGAAGTTCACGTTTGCCCCGCTGAGCTCAGGCCCGCTGCAGTCCCGTCCTTCCTCGCCACGCGCGCGCTCCCCGCTTGGAGCAGAGCGCCCCCTGCCTCTGTCCCGCTAGGGCGTGCTGCAAGGACGGGGCTTCCCTTTTGACTTTCTCAGGGCCACAGCTCAGCGCGTGCCGTGAATCTCAGAGGAGATGCTGCACTTGGATTTCTGAGTAACAATAGCAGCAACAGTTAAGGCTTCGGGGACTCCTGAACGTGAACTGAATGGAATTTGCACTGTGAGACGGACAAGAGCCTTTGCAGCCAAGGAAGTAATGGTGCAGTTTAGACCCTGAACATCCCCCAAGGGCTCTCAGGTACCGGGAGCTGGTGGAACCTTCAGCGTGGAAGAAAGTGAAGCCCCTGGGGGGGCATGTCCTTAGGGGACATTGGGCCTCGCCCCTCCCTCCCCTGCTTGTCCACAGCCCCTGCTGTGATGCTGGCACTGAGTAAAATGACCACTGACCAGAGCTCTGAAACCACCAGCTAAGAGAAACCTCCCCCCTTGAAGCTGGCTTCTCTCATGAACTCGGTCACAGTGGCGGAAGGCGGACGGTCAGGCCCCACAGCGTCCTGGGGCGCAGGGCTCTGTGGCAGGGTGAGAGGAAGCTGCCATCGGACGCTTTTATACTTCAAGCTGGGGCCCGAGTCTAAGCTAAAAACAGTCCTAAGAACCACGAGGTTTTCAAATGATCTTAAGGAGCTGTGCGTGATGACATGTGATGGAGACCACAGAGGACGGGAGGGCGGGACGGACGCGCTGGGGGGCTGAGCCGGCGCAGCGCCGGGGGGCACCTCAGTACCTTGCCGTGCACACGCATCCAGCGACAGTACAATGCGTGCTTACACAGGCGCGACGCGCGGCCCAGCTCGTCCTTCCCCGTCGTGGCGTTGATGACCTCCAGGCCAGAGTCGCCCACTGTCCAGTTGACGCTGAAATTGGGCGCCTTCCCCGGCTGCCGCGCCTCTGCGTTGCTGATGCCTGGAACGGAGCAGACCAGAAGGTCACACGAAGCAGTGTCCACACCAGGGAGGGGCGCCCAGCACCCGGGTCAGAGCTGGGCACAGACCGCGGGCCGCAGCGTCGCCTGCTTGCCGGCCACCCTCCGGGGCAGGGGCAGAGCTGAGGCTCCTCACTGACTCACCGGCACCTGCGTGTCTGTGACTGAACCCAGCGCACGGCCTCTGCCCACGGGCCTCAGCCGCTTGCAGGCTACAGAGTGAGAGACTGTGCGTCCTGCAGGGGTGGAGAGGTCGGGAAGCCGCCCTGCGCCAGTCCCCCGGGCAGGAAGCCACTGTGGGTGAGCCGCAGTCCGGGCCGGGGCTGCGGGAGGCGCTCGGGCCCCTGCACAGCGGGCGGGTGCAGGCAGGGCTGCCCCTTGCACGTCCTCTGCACCCCGTGGGCCTCTTCTGCCCAAGGCTGCTGTCTAGCTATATAGTTTCGGGCAGCCAGAACCTGAGAACAGGAGGCGCCCTAATTCCTGACATTGTCTCCACACCACATGGATGTCACAGGCTCTGCAGATCAAACTGGTGTCGGAGAGCGTCTCCAGAGCACGCCTGGGGCAGTGGGGGCCGGTGCTCTGGACCTGGACCCGGACCCGCCAGGCAGCTTGGCGCAGCAATGCCGCACTCCGGAGCTGCGTCCGCGGGGCACCGTGCTCCTCCCACCCCTCCCCGGGCAACAGGTGACACCAGGCCGGATACCCACAGGAGGATGGCAGACATTCCAGCCGAGACCAGGAGACCAGGTGGCCAGAGTTGGCAGGAGAGGGTGGCACAGGGCCCTGTGGCCCAGCAGGGCATCCCTGGCTGCTCCAGGCCAGGCAGAGTCAGTGAGGCTGCAGGGAAAGGGGTCCCGCACCCACACCTGAGACCCACACAAAGCCCTGCGCCAAACCCCTGGGGGTGAAAGCCACGCCTGAGGGAAAAGCACACGCGGTGGAATTAGTCCCAGGTAGAAACTGCAGAAGAAAAGGTTAGTGAGCTTAGAGACACAGCCACAGAAGATACCCAAATACAGCGAAGAGTCACTGGACTTCCTGAGTGAAAGGGGCGGGCTTAGAAGAATATACCAGCAGAGAAGACTTCTAAAAATTTCCAAATTCGGGGCTGGAGATTTAGCTCAGTGGTTCTGGCACCTGCCTCGCAAGCGCAAGGCCCTGAGTTTGATCCCCAGTAACCACATACAATGCTGGGCGTGGTGAGTCACGCCCACCAGCAATCAGTACCACACACCACAGTGTTGGGCATGGTGGCTCACGCCTGTCATCCCAGCACTCGGGAGGCAGAGGCAGGAGGATTGCTGAGTTTGACACTTGCCTGGGCTCCACAGTGAGGTCAGAGCCAGCCTGAACTACAGAGCAAGACCCTGTCTCAAAAAAAAAAGTCCCAAATTCGATAAAACCAATAAAGCCATAGAACAAAGAATTTCAACAGGCCTTCAAATCACAAAGAAAACCACAGCGAAGCCCCTCACACGCTTGGCACCACACCCGCATAAAGAGAAGACACGCACAGTGGGAGCCAGACACGGGCACAGTGGACGGACCAACAGCCTCGGGGAGCCGAGGGAGCCAGCCTGGGCAGCCCCACCGGAAACGCGCCTGCCAGCAGCCTGCGCCCCCAAGGGGAGGCAGCGAGAGCGTCTCACACACCACGCAGAGCCGGCTCCCCACACCTCGATCCACTCCGCAGGGAACAGGCGGTCTGTCCCTCAGGATGAGGCCAGAGGGCGGGCGCCGGAGCCATGGTGGCGGCCAGGATTTCTTCTCTTCATGTTTATCTTAAGAGCTAAATGACTACTGATGCAGAAATAATAATGCGGGGTTTTAACCTTCATGGATATTAAATGTGTGACAATACCACAGAAACGGGGGAAGTGGAAGGTTGGACTGCAGGATTCTCGCCCCAGAAGTGGAGGGGTGAAGCCACGGAGGGCCTGCGGCAGGCTCAGGACACCGCACACGCCAAGCACAGTCGCAGCTACCGAGACAGTGACAGCTAAAAAGTCAAGAAGCTGTTTGAAAATGAGGCCATAGAACACTCAAGGCAAAAGAAAAAAGGGAACAACATCGGAACAGGCCAAATGTGTAGCAAAGTGACAGATGAAACCTATCAATTTTCACAATAAATGTGAATGGTGATCTTCTCACTATTTTGCCACAGAGATGAGTCTGTTCAAATTAGCTGTCAGTAAGAAGCTCATCTGATTTCGGGGTTATTAAAGTTCTCTTTGCAAATGTATTTCTAGTTAATTCATAATGCAACCCCCCCCCCGAGAAAAGACAGAGATTATAACTGATGTGTGTGGGAGGAAAAGATCCAAATTTTGGTGCCTATGAGAAATAGGCATCAAATGTATTTTATATTACATCGAATATAAAATAGTATACAATTAAAGGACATTAAAAAGACATACTGTTTTACCACTAACCTAAACAGCTGAAGAGTTCACCAGATAAAGTAGATCTCAGAACAAAGAATATCAATTCATTAAGATAAACCAGTAATCCTAAATACTGATGCATTTAATCACAGAAGTACAAAGCACAGAAGTGAAAACTTTGGAAAAAATTGGAAGGAGAAACAGACAACATATAAATTTACAGATTTTTAATACCCCTATCCCATGAATTGATAGGTCCAGTGGAAGGTTAAGGACTAAATAAGATAAAATAGACAAATTTCCTGAAACACATGAATTACCAAGTTTATTCAAGAAAAAATAACATAAAAACCCTATATTGGGCCAGGAATTTAGCTCAGTGGTTCTGGCATATGCCTGGCAAGCGCAAGGTCCTGAGTTTGATTGCCAGTACCACATACCACAGTGCTGGGCGTGGTGGGTAACACCTGCCATCCCAGCACTCGGGAGGCAGAGGCAGGAGGATTGCTGAGTTTGATGCTTGCCTGGGCTACATAGTGAGCTCAGGGCCAGCCTGAACTAAAAGCAAGACTGTTTTGAAAACAAAAACAAAACCTATATTAATCAAAGAAATTTAATTTATATTTAGATATTTTCTCAAAAGGAAAACATCTAGTCCAACAACTGATGAATTATGCCAAACATTTCAAAAACATTAATATCAATTCTAAATCAACTTTTTCAGAAAACTAAAGATGAAGAGATGCATCCCAGCTCATTTTATGCCTGACAAAGACACTGAAAGAAAACTAACTACGCACCATCATCCCTACAGATCAGTGTATCATAAACGCACAAATTCTACTGAAAGCTTCAGCAATTTGAATTCAACACTGTACAAAGAGAACAGTGCATACTATTCATTTAAGAGATACCCCAGGAATATAAAGTGCTTTAATATTTTTTTAAAAATCAATGTTGCCAATTAACACTTTACAAAATGAATTAAATGAAAAAATCTAAAATCTAAAATCCATTCTTTTTTTTTTTTTTTTTGAGACAGGGTCTTGCTTTGTAGTTCAGGCTGGCCCTGAGCTCACTATGTAGCCCAGGCAAGCCTCAAACTCACAGCAACCCTCCTGTCTCTGCCTCCCGAGTGGGATTACAGGTGTGAACCTCCACACCTGGCACTGTGATATGTAGTGACCGGGATCAAACTCAGGACCTAGAGTTTGCAAGGCAGATGCCAGAACCACTGAGCTAAATCTCCAGCCCTAAAATCCACTCCTGAATATATATATAGTGGTACCTTGGTTACAAATATCATTCTTTCCACGGTTCTGATAATAAAATGAATTAGATGAGTCAAATTCAATGTTTAGGTTCAATGTTGGCCTTATGGGGAAATTTGATTTAGTTCTCATCCAAATCTGTTTACCATCAGAATCACAGAAAGAATTAAGTTTGTGAACTCAGGTACCACTGTACCTTTAGCAGACTAGGAATAGAAGGACTTTCCTCAAACTGATACAGGGATCAATGAAAAAACTACAGTTAACAATACACTTACTTCTAAAGACTGGGTGCTTTCCTCCGAGATCACACACAAGACAGAGCTGTCTATGCCCACCTGTCCTCCGAGCCTGGTCATGAGACTCCCGTTCAGAGAAGAAGTGAAAGAAAACTTCTACACCGAAAAGCAAGAAATAACGAGCATAACCACTGAGAAATAAAACCCAGTGGGATGTACTAAAAAGTTACTAGAACAAATATTACTACAGATTAACAAAGAACTGGAAATTTAAAAGCGGGACATTTAAAGTAGCACCAGGAATATTAAACTCTCAGAGACATGTCTGACTCAGGATGTACAAGATACGTACTCTGTAAGCTGCAAACTTCCAAGAGACGGGAACAGAGACATAAATAACAGGAAAAACACACTGTCCATCACCAGAAGACTCAAAACTGCTAACACACCGGTTCTCTCCCAGCTGATCTACATCAGCAGTCCCACGCAAAGCCAAGGGGGCGCTGTACAGAGCTGTAAGTGGGACACAGAGCGGTCCTGAAATAAAGGAACGGAGATCTAAGTATCAGGCTCCACTCTGAATAAGCAGTACAAGCTGGAGGGCTAACTTGACCTGATCCCACAACTTACATAACTACAGTTTTGTCAGAATTAAAATGACAGGGTCTATGTAAAATGGTTTAAGAGAACTGAAACACAGAAAGCACTTTCAATTCATTTATCGCTGTAAGATTTATATTCAGAAAGTTAAAAAACAGCTAAGACTCAGTAACAAGAAGTTAACTCAATATAATGTGCACACATTTTGACACAATTATTGAAGAAGATACAGGAGAGGCAAATTCGTAAGTGAAACGCTAGTCGACTTCACTGATTGATGGACGGCTCGGTGAGACACAGGCTGGTCCATCTGCACCACCTGTGTCTCAGCCCTCGCCCCCCGGGACAGCCGTCTGCGTGGCGCTCTGCCCTGGAGGTCCCAGCAGGTTGGTAAGGCGGTATCTCGGTCACTTTCGTCACTGTGGGGACACAATGCCTGGCACCCCCAACTTAAAGGAGGTTTATTGTGACTTAGTCCATAGCCGGCTGGCGCCAAGGCAGGATGTGTGGCGGAGGGCCCTGGCGGTGGGAAGCTGCTCAGCGCGTGGCAGACAGGAAGCAGAGACAAAGCAGGAGCCTGGGAGGGATGAACCACTCCAGGCCACAGCCCCAGTGACAGCTCCTCGCGCCAGACTGCACCTCCAGGAACGAGCCAACTACGAGGCCCCCGATCCAGTCACCGGCCAAGGGCCCTGGCAGCGGCACGGGGGCCCTTGAGGGACATCCAGATACAAACGGTAACATCCGCGAACAAGACCCCACCTGCTCCTTTTCCCTGCAGCATAGTGCATCAGGGCGAGCCCAGGCCAGGCCCGGGTCAGCCGCAGGGCCGCGTGCTGTCCGGGGCTGTGCCCTCTGAGGACGGCCGGTCCCTCTGGCCATCCGTTCAGACAGACTCCCTTTCTTCTCAGAACGTCCTCAGTGTCTCTGACCACCCTCCAGCCCAGCCTGACCTGGTGCTGAGCTGCCAGCTGCCAGCTGAGCGGCAGGAGGGTCTCTCTGCTTTGCGGTCAGAGGGGACCGTGTCTACTTCAGTGTGAAGGTGGCATCAATTTCTGGCCATAATGGGATTCCATCTTCCAAGAGCAGATGACTACTGCTTATATTATGTCATCTTCCTTCTCAGTTCCATGACTACTGTGACAAAATGAAAATAAAGATCGCTGCTGGACGATACTTAAACCAAGGATGGCAGCATTTTGCACTAAAACACAACAGCCAGTTAACTACTAAAACAGTAAGGCCCTATAGGCACAATGAAAAAAAGTATTTCAAGCTCAATAAAGTGCTAACTTTAGCAAAAATGGAGTGAAAAAGGCAAGAAGAAAATGGCTAGCTCAAGGTTCCCACGCAAGCATATGCTGTTTCTGGGGCACAGCGTCCCGCGTGGCCAGGACGCCTCCCCCACGAGTCCCTGGGGCCGCGCACTGACAGGCTGCTCATCTTCCCTGCGCAGCTAGGACGGGGAGGAGGGTACAGAGCGGATCCTGGCCGTGCAGAGACCAGGAGAGCCGGAGAGCGCTGCAGGGAGAGCCTCTCAGCGGCGGGGGCGGGGTGTCCTGGATCAGAACGTTTAAAGCGAAAATCCAGAGACACTGTCAACTGGCCCAGAAACCGACGCAGCTGAAGAATGGGGCGAGCCGGCACGGAGGGCCCGTTCCTTTCTAATGTAACCTGCAGGCTCCCTTCTAATGGCTCCTGAGAGGAGGGCGGTAAGGAGTGGTCAGAGCAGGCAGGTCCCTGCGGGCTCTGGTTACAGCAGCACCAGTGCCCTGAGCAGGTGAGAAACAGAAAACCCGGGCAAGACTGCAGCTGTGTGCGCTGCACCGGCCTGGGCTGGGCCACAGGCCCGACGTGGGAGGGAGCCGTGGAGCCCGGGGCGCCGCCAGGCGGGAGTGGGCCTGTGGGGCCCTCGTCCCAGGCTCCTCAGAGCACCACCCTGATCTGACAGGGAAGGCGGAAGCTCCGCCCGCGCTGCCTCCCGGGGCCTGGCTGCCCACAACTCAGTGCCCCCACAGAGAGGCACTGGGCACTCGGTGAGCTGCAGGGCTGTGCACACGCAGGTGCTGCCTTCAGGAGCGGCCGGGGGGGAGGGAGCTGGGCCTCCCGCCCCTGCAGACAGGCGCATACACACGCGCACGCGCACACACACAC
>PVIC010045566.1:0-14592 GCA_004025085.1 Thryonomys swinderianus
AAAAAATGGAGCAAATTACTGTGAGTCCCAGGTCTTATACCAAAGCTTTGATTTATTTCTTCTGACAGAAATACAGTTAGCATTACTTCCTACCAAACCCTACAACACACCATGGTAACTGTGCTTTTAATAATCTTGGGATTTACTTCCCGCAAGAGGCTCCTTAAGTATGATTAACTCAGAAGCCAGATGGAAACCAAACTGTGAGTCATCTGTGGGTTGATGTTCGGCGGCCACCTCGCGAGTTCCTGGGTTTCTCTGTCCAGCTCTTTAGTTTTCCAGTGGAGGGCACCCCTCCTGCAGTGCTTATTCTGGGATGGCTTCCTGGCTACAGCACTTAGCAGTTTTAGACCTATGGCTGTTACTCTTTCTGAGTCTCAGTCTTCTCTTCAGTAAAACGATGACACAACTTTTTTTTTTTTTTTTTTTTTTTGAGACAGGGTCTCACTTTGTAGTTCAGGCTGGCTCTGAGCTCACTATGGAGCCCAGGCAAGCCTCGAACTCAGCAATCCTCCTGCCTCTGCCTCCCGAGTGCTGGGATGACAGGCGTGAGCCACCACGCCCGGCACTGTGGTATGTGGCGTTGATGGCTGGTGGGTGTGAGTCTCCACGCCCAACATTGTATGTGGTTTCCGGGGATCGAACTCAGGACCTTGCACTTACGAGGCAGGTGCCGGAACCACTGAGCTAATCCCCTGGCCCGATGACAGAACTTTTACCAAACTCACAAGGCTGTTGGGCTGATAAACGAGACAAAATAAACAGTGCTCATAGCAGTGTTTAGAAATTCCAGAGAAGTGAAAGTTATGTTTGAAATTAATAAGAGAAAGCACTCATTTCTGCATATGCCTCAGGCTTGTTCTGAATGTTCCCCTTATAAACTAAAAGCTCTAATTAAAAAATACCATTATGAAGATGATACAGACATTATCTTCATTTAGTCAATGCAAGAAATCCTGCAGCACTTACAAATGTTAGAGTTGGGATTTCAAGCAGTCTCTTGTGACCTTTCTTTCTTTAAAAGGAACCGCTCTTTGTTCCTCAGAGGAGAAAAGCTGGACGGAGGTTATCATGCTTTCTCTGACGACAGTGAAGAGTGCAGCCAGGGTTTGCGGAAGGAAACACACGCCAGAAGCCTCTCTGCACCCCTGATCTCCCCAGCAGGCCTCGCTGCCCCACCGGCACGGTTTCAGGTCTGACGTAGGAAATACACTGGGCTGCCTCCGAGAGTGAGTTTTAGAAAAGTTTATGAAATGTAATTAAATAGTATCACTAATGCCTATGTACTCTTTTATTCACTGCCTTATCTGACCCACATTTATTGAATATTTCTATGTTTAAGGCCCTGCACTAAGTACTGCAGATGAATCAGCGAATTAGCCACAGTCCGGCTGACAGAGGAAAGAGAAAAGGCCCCTGCCATGCGCTCTTCTGCCGCCTTGGGAGCCACGTCGCCTCAATATCGAGCCCTGCGCTTTTGTCCACTAATTATCCTAATCAACAGCATGTCTTGCTTTCTGGGTTTCCGTCCAGCCGTCATTACCAACCCAATGTCATCTTGTTTGTTTTCTCCAACACTACGAAAATGTCACTCACACAATTTACAGTGCCCTCTTTGGGTGCTTTTCCGGTGCTTATCACTATTCTTGTCTATTAATCAGTGAGATGGACTCGTGCTCAGCCTTCTGTGACTGATTTCTCCTGGCTTACCTACCACTTCTCTGGCTATTGCGTCTCTGTCGCACGGCATCTTCATCTGATCCTTCCTGGAGTTGTAGCTATGCCAAGGTTTCTTTTCTACTCCACAAACTTATTTCGGGGTTTGCGTCATTAACAAACCAGTTTATTCTGAGCTGTAAATCTGTGTTCCAAACTGTACCCTTGTAATATGTAGACACTTCAGGCACAGATGGCCAAAACTGAACAAGTTCTCCCCAGTAAAGTCTGTTCTCCTCTGCGAAGGTAAACCGTACCATCCAATTAGTATAATTGGATATATTGCTATATTAGAATAGCAGTAGGTAGTAATTTCCAGGCTTCAGGCATCGTGTGAAATGTACTTTACACAGGTATCTGTATTAAATTCTAACTCCCCTGAGAGGTAAATACTACTATTTTCATTGTTTTCAAAGATAGGGTAACTGAGGTTCAAGATCTAAATGAACTTGCTGATATTACATAGAAGAAACAGTGACTTTGAGCTCAGCGGGTGAGATCCCATAATTCAGGCTCTTAACTGCTGCACCACTTTCCCTCCAGAAGGTGCCGCTGTCACCTTTGACTCTTGTATCTCTTGTTTTTTATCTACCGAGGCCAAGTCTAACGAATCTGCTCCAAACGTGTCCTGTTTTTCAACCACACCTCAAATGCAAGTAGCACACTGAGGATGACACCAAAGGAAGAAAGGGAAGGAAAGAGGTGATGAGATGAATTGCGGATTGTCATGGGGCGAGGAAAAGAAGTCAGGCGTGGTGGCCCACACCTATAACCACAGCACCGTGGGGAACCGAGGCGGGGGGCTCAAACTTTCAAACCCACCCTGGATAGCTTAGTGATTTAGCAAGAAGTACATAAATAAATAAATGAATGAATAAATGAAATGAAAAAGGTTTGGGGATGTAGCTCAGTGTGAAAGCCCTGGGTTCAACCCCAAAAGAAGAAAAAGAGAGAAGACAGAGCGTATCATATCAGGGGAATTTAGGAAGGTTCTATGGCTCCTGCAGGAGATGCCACTGAGACAGGACCAGGCTGGCCGCGCCGAGCAGTGAGTCCTCACCACCAACACACAGGAGCCACTGTAGGTGCTAAGGAAGGAGTGACATCACTAGTTCGTCTCATGGAAAAGTTCTAGAAGTCAGGCTTGGCAATGCATGCCTGTAATCCCAACACTCTGGAGGCTGAGGCAGGATATCACTGTGAGTTTGAGGCCAGTTTAGGATACACAGTGAGACTTTGTCTCAAAGAAAGGCCCCATATGTCACATGGGCATAGAAAAAGAGAGGAGGGACAAGAAGACTGGAATAATCATCCAAGTGACACAAAGAAGTTCTGCCCAGGGCAACGGAAGCCAGGAGTGGAGACGAAGGTGCCATGCTCTGCAGGGCGCAGGAGGGAGGAGGCCGGGAGCGCGTCCAGGCGTCTGCCCGGAGCCACCGGAGGCCTCGTGGTGCCGTCACGCCCTGGGGAAGGCAGGCCAGGAACACGATTTTGTCTTGTGGATTAGAGACGCGCAGGCTGCGTTTCCAGCAAGCAGCTGGTTCTGACTGAAGCTCAGCAGAGACCAGGCTGGTGGGAAGCGTTTGACGACGGTCTTGGTCAGGTTCCCGGGAAGCAGCCTGGGATTCAAGTGCAACAGGCTGAGGACAGAAACGCTCGCAGAGCGGACAGACCGGGGCACAGACTGGGCAGGAGAGGGAAGCGTGGCTGCGTGACGGACGGGGTGGCTTCAACAACGGGACTGTATCAGCTCCCTCTCGGGAGGCCGGGAGGCTGAGGTCAAGGGCTGGTTCCCCTGAAGGTCAGACAGAGTCTCTTCTGCTCCTGTCTCCCCTGCAGCGATTCTCTGCGCATCTTGGACCTTCCTCAGCTTCTCAACGTGTTGCTCCGTCTCTGCCTTCGCCATCACGCGGCCCTCTCTCTGGGTTTGTGTCTCTCATTCTGCACGTGGACATCTTCCGAGGACACCAGTCATGCTCATTAGTGGCCCGTTGACCCCCCCACTACGATCCTTTCTGTGTGGTGTTGGAACCCAGAGCCCTGCCCGTGCCAGGCAAGTGCTCTGCCGCTGAGCTACATCCCAGCCTGATAGCATTTTAATTTAACCGAGTATATAGGCAACAACCCTACCTCCAATCAAGGTCATGTTCTAAGCTACAGGAGGCTGGGACTTAAGCGTATGAGTTTGGGGTGAAGGGACGTAATTGAAGAAGAAGCAAAGGTGAGAGCTAAGTACACCAGGCTGTGGGTGGGGCAGCCTCAGCCTCAGCCTCTGGGGTAGCTGTGAGTGTAAGACGTGCTGATAATACCCCTGAGCCCCCGCTCCAGCCCCTACTGGGCTTTACACGCTCCTCCTGTGCTCAGGCCAGTGGCTGCACAGCTATGGGGGGGACTACCGGGCACTTCTAGAACCGTATGTGTCTTTGTGTAGTTAAAAACACACCAAAATCATTTGTAAGGGTCCAGCGGGGTTGAGGGAAAACACCTCTGGACAGCTATGGCAGTCACTGTAGTGGAAGGGCCACTCGGCCCGACAGCACCTAAGCACCCGCCTACTCGAGCTGGAGGGCGGGTGAGACCCATGAAGGAAGAGACGAGGGAGAGGAGGGGAGAGGAGCCGGGAGTGCGGCGGGTGATGCGGCCGGCAGAACCAGGCGCCCGCCTCCCTGCCGGCCAGCCACATGGAGTTGGGGGACTAAGGGAGACTTTTAAAAGAAGGATGCAATAATCTCAGCTATTCTGTTGGTCTCTGTGGCTTCGCACGAGCTGGGAACCTTGCTGCTCGGGCCTCAGGACCAAGATGAGGAAAACAGGCCCTCCCGTCCCTTCTACACGTCTCACCGTGATGGCCGACAGAGCTGGGAAGATCGCATCTTCTGGATTCCGGCAACTGGAGAGCTCGAGTAATAAGCAGAACTAAGCACTCTGGTGGTGATTAAGCCTTGAGTCATATTAAGTGTGATAATAAAACTAAAAACAAAACTTCTGATTAAGGCAAGAAATCTATTTGATGTCTGACTACATGAATCACTGCCCCAGGCCCGACCATCAGATTTCCAATCAAACCACAATATCCAGCAAAATGTTTTCTCTGTCTGCGTTTTTAAAAAAAACCAACTATTTAAAGCTAGAATCCTCCAGGACATCAAACTTGAGTGAACTTACACTATTTTTGCATGCTTGTTTGAAACAGTCGTGTTTCAAATAAAGTTCTTCAAGGTCCACCCTCCTCTCCCCGCCCATCAAGTCTGAAACTGGCAGGGGCCCCAGAGAAACATGGAGCTCCAGCCCCGGACGGAGCGGCGGCCGCTGCCCCCGCAGAAGCAACGCGTTCCCGGTCACAGCAGCAGCTGTGCGGCTGGACTCGTTCTGAGCATGCGCGGCGCTCCCGTCGGAGCCGGTCTCAATCCAATAGTGAACCGTGTCTGCCGGGTCACCTTCCTGCCGTTCAGAGCCCGTCCGGAGGAGGGACGACCGAAACACTGCTGGCGGTTGCTATTTAAGGATTCCTTCCGCGAGTTGCTAAGGAAGTTGCGCAGACAGCGCCGCTCGGGAGATGGAATCTGAAGCGTCCCCGGGGTTACGGGGTCCCGCTTCCATCCCTCCTTCGTACCATCTGGACCTTGATGTGAGCTGTGACAAGAATAGCACTACCTGACCGCAGAACCACAGATTGAAAATATGGTGATTTTATGTATTTATCGGTGTGTTTGTTTTCGCCGTGTCAGAGAACAAACCCGGACCCTGTGCTTCCAAGGCCGGGGCGGTACCACTTGAGCTAAATCCCGGGCTCAGCGTGGCCGTTCGACGGAGCTGCATTGATGGCGTCTCTGTCACTGTCTTTCACGGTACCTGAAAACAAGTATTTATGAAAGGAATATAAAAACGCCTGAATTAAAAACAAGCAGCGGAGCCGGGCGTGGTGGCTCACGCCTGTAATCCTAGCACTCGGGAGGCAGAGGCAGGAGGATTGCTGAGTTCCAGGCTTGCCTGGGCTACATAGTGAGCTCAGGGCCAGCCTGAACTACAAAGCAAGACCCTGTCTCAAAAAAAAAAAAAACAAGCAGCCGACATCTGGATACACCAGACTGTGCCTTCTTTCCATGGAACCTTATGTGATTTCCATAAGATTGAACTGAGGGTCAGAAAGCTATCTTCAAGGAACTTAGCCCCGAGTTTAGAAGATAAAGAAAAAATGAAGAAAAGGTAAAAGATGAGAACAGCACACAAAAAAAGAAAGGGTTCACTCATTCATTCATTCACTCAGCAGCCCGTGAGCACCTCCTGTGTGCCAGCTCTGACGTGGGTGCAGGAGAACCGAGGGCGCGGCCTGCACATCCTACCAGAGGAGGGGCGAGCCCGTGAAAACCGGACACAGTAACAGATGGTGAGCAATTAGCTGGTGATTAGGGAACTGGAGAACTTGAACCCAGGAGCACCTGGGCTTTGATGCAAAATGAAACGCCCCGAAGGAAGACAGGAGGAGGTGGCCTGTGAGGGGATATTCGTCAGGAAGAGACCCTGGCCCTTGCTTGCGGGATGAGAGAAAGTTAAATGAAAAGAGTCCATTCATTCACCACTTGGGCAACGTTGGCTGAGCCCCCGCTGCCAGGCATTCCGTCGATAGGGGAGGCTGCGCCTGGGAAACCACGTTACGCGATGCGGACAGCGAGGTAGGTGCTGCGTAAGAGACCACCTGTGGCCACCCACGTACCAAGCAAGCTCCCGGACGCTTTGTACATTTCCCCCGTAGTTAGAGGTCAAGGAGCCGTCACAGGCAGAGGGGAAGTGACTCTTCCAAGAGGAGATAGTCAGAGACGAGCCGGGAAGCGAACCCAGGGACTTGGGCTCTGCGCCTCAGGCTCTTCGTGCACCGTTTTGAAGTGAGAAGCAAAAGCGCAAACTGCGAATGGCTCGTCAGACCCGTGGCACCCTGGGCCTCCGGGACCCGCACGCCGCCAGGTTCGGTGCCAGCTAAAGCAAATATGAGGATCCGAGTTGGACCAGGGGCCAGATTTACTTTGAGGCCCCAACCCGAGTAAAACTGGAGAAGGCACGTAAAACAATGCTTTTCAGACAGTAAACCAAGGCAGCGCGGGACGGCAATGGCAAGGAAAAGCAAAGCACAGGAGGCAAGTCCCGGGTGCCCTCCTCCCGCGGGACTTGGAACTAGGGTCACGGCGGGAAGGGAGCTCCCAGCAGAGCCCCTGGGCCCCCTGAGCTGGGGCGACTGTGTGACAGTAAAGGGAGGCCACGCTGGGCCTGGTGCAAACCTCTGTCATCTCGCGCTGGGAGGCTGAGGCAGGCGGCGAGTTCATCAGCCACGGGCCAGGGGGCGAGCAGCCATGTCTGCGTAGGAGGCCTCGGTGAGGACAGCGCTTGGGGCGCTTCTGGTTACCGAACTCCCGCGGAAGCTTCGCTCGCCACTCACCCTGCACTGCGCAGCCTGCTCAGACGGCTGCTCCCCTGTAATCTTTGCAGTGTCCTTTATAGTGAACAGATAAATATAAATAAAGTGTCACCTGAGTGAGACGCATAAACCGCACCCTGGAGGTGGCCTTAGCCCCTGAAGCCAGGGCGGTCTTCAGGACGGAGCCCTCAACCTTCCAGATCTAAATTTAATTACAGGACATCTAGGTGGCATCTGCTGGAAAACTGATGTACCAGAAGAAATCTCCATACACCTGGTGTCAGTGAATTGTGTTAAGTGACTATGTAAGACCCTAGAGAGGAAAATATATTTTTTAACCTCAGAAAAAGGGGGCGGGAGGGAGGGAGGGAGGGAGGGGGGGAGGAAGAGAGAGAGAGAGGCTGAGACTCCAGAGTTCTGCCCTGGACAGGACTTTGTGGAACAACCCCAGCAGCACAAAACAAGCCTGGAGAAGTTTATCCCCACTAGCCTAAGTGGAAAAGTCTCCAACATGGAGCATTAGTTAGTCCTAAGAAAGAATTGACCAAATTGCTGAGGGTTTAGCTCAGAGATTCGGGTACCTGGCTTGCAAGCATAAGGTCCTGAGTTCAATCCTCAGTACAAAAGTAAAGGCATAGTAGGACCAAATAAATCAGTAAATCCTAGATTAACACCCCTTCTTAATGAGACTGAAGGAGATTTCAAAGGATCTAGATACTCCCAAGTCATATAACTGCATCCTGGAACAAGACCCAAGAATGTTTAAAGCATTTTAAAAATATGTGGCATCCAGTAATATAAAATTCATTATGTTAAGCCTTTAATGAAAAAGACCATCAGGCATGTAAAGAAGCAAGAAAATACAATCCATCACCAGCAGGAAAAATGATCAAATAAATTACGGCACATGGGTGTTAAATGAGCTTCTATCGTACTTTGTATTTTGAAGTTATACCTCGTGTGTTCAAAAGTGAACAAGATAAAGAAGGAAACTGAAGGTGTGAAAATGGTCCAAAAGGAAATTCTACAGATGAAATAAATATTACCTGAAAAGAGAAACATACTGGGTAGGACGGATAGCAGATTAGAATCTGCAGAAGTCACCATTAGCGAAGTTTGACCGGGAGCTGTAGAGTCTGTAGTAAATAACCCAGAGAGAAGGAACAGTGTTCTGCAAGTGTGTGGAAGCAGTGGTGCCGGGAGCTGCAGGACCGTCTGAAGTGATCTGACGTAGGAGACACGGGAAGAGAGGACGAGAGGAGGAGAGGCGGAAGCTCAGGAGATGAATCGCGTCCTCCAGAGTTCAGAGGTTCCCATGTGCGCCCGGGTCCCTGAGGGTGTCAGTATTCAGAGCACAGCCTTTGTAGAGGGAATTGAGCTAAAATGGTGTCATTCAGCAAGGCCCTGTCTTGTGATGCATTTCTTTACAAGAAAAGAAATACTTGCTCAGTCACCGCGGGAGGAGGGCCATGGGAACCTGGGGAGGAGACAGCCTTCCTCCCGGAAGTAGGGAGAGTCCTCCACAGACCCGACTCAGCGTCTGGGTCTCAGACTTTCAGCCTCCAGAACGTGAAGACCGTGTTGCTGTGTCCTTCGTCCCGGCGCTAGAGCGTGTCACAGACCGGGGACTCGCTGAGCATTTGCCAAGCGACTGTCGAGCTCCGTCCACATGTTTGCAGCCCCCGATTCCTGCAGACCTGCTTATCTCCAAGAGCTTCGCAGCAAAGGCCCTCACGGCCACCCCGGCTGAGACTCACTTGGGAAATTCTTCCCGCGTTGAGCGCCATCCCTGCAGCAGGCCGTCTGTGCGGACACCTCCAGCCTCTGGAGAAGAGCTGGCCCCACACTTGCCATCACGGTGCGTGGCAGACCGAGAACTCGGGGCACCAGGGTGGCCGTCGGGGTGCCGCTCACGGGAGCCCCGCGTGGGTTAGAGTGGAGGCCAGAGGAGTGAGCAGCCACTAGGCCTTTCAGTCCTGTTCGCCTCGGCGCGGCCAACTTCTCCCTGGTCTTCACTCTCTCCACCTCAGGTGCTGTCACCTCCGCTCTTCGGAGACTGTTGTGAGTCTAAATGAAAGAGACTATGGGAAACGAGTCAGATAAGCATTTAAATATGTTAAGTGTGTGTGTGTGTGTGTGTGTGTGCGCGCGCGCTCGTGCGTTAAAGAGGCAGAAGGAGGAGAGAGACGAGGGATAGAGGAGATGTCTTTCTGAAGATCAGGTTACAGCATGAAATACCAAACCCGTCTGAAGTTCCATGGACATAAGGTAAGCACTGGGGAGCCCCCTGAAGGCCTGGAATAGCTCTTCCAACAGCTGGGCTCTCTGTCATTTTCTCTCCAGGAAACTCATCAAAGACCACAGCTCAGCCTTTATGTGGTCGCCTCAGTCGAGACGAGCCGGCGGGGGCCCCGCGGGGCTCGAGCCGAGGTGTTCGCTTCGTGAGTGCCGTCAAGGGCCCCGGTGCGGGCGTCCTGGCAGAGCTTTGGTTTTGCGTTTGTGCCCGAGTGGAAGCTTCAGTCGCCGGGTCCGTTCACAGGCACGCACGCACGTTCACACACGGCGGGGCACCCCCAAATACTCGGTGTGTTCAGGTGAGGCTCGTCTGCCCCCCTGGCGGAGCTGCGTGGAAACAGCTCTGACAGGAATTTAAGAAAAATAAACCCAGTTTGATATTCTGTCCAGAAGATGGCGCCCTGGACCGCTCTCTGCAGGGCGAGCTGAAGGTGATTTCCACATTTTGAAGCACTTACCAACCCCCTAAGACTCCCCCCGAAGGCCCGAATTAGAGTGAGCCTCCTTTGGCAAACCATCCTCTTCTCTGCAATCTGACAGACATTATAAATCCACTACATCCCTGTAAAAGAATTTTTAAAAAGACAGTTTGTCTGGTAATATTCGTCCAGCAATCATCCAGAGCTCCCTCCCCGGCTGGCAGCTCCGGTCACCAAACACAGGGAAGCCGGCGAGGTCCATGATCCGACCACATCTGTGCTCGCCCAGAGCTTCCTAAGAGGAGCAGCTAGATGATGAAACCACACGGATGAGCGCTGCCGAGTCAGTTATCAGTGCTCAGGATTTTAAATGAGCGGCTCCTTTACAGGCGGTGCCGAGCCAAAACCTTTTAGGGAGGGTGATTGTGAGCAGAGGCCTGAGTGAGCTGGTGAGGTGGGTCCGACCTCAAGTGCATGCTGGAGGCAACAGGGGTAGGTTGGGGGGCTGGTGATGAAACCGTTGTGGTGCAGATCTGGACGTGGGGGGTCTAGACTCGCGGAGGGGATCTTTCTGTAGCTGCTCGGGAACAACTCGTGCTACTTCGAAGAGCAAAACTGTCAAGGCCTTTTCCGGGGCGCTGGGGGAGCGGGGAGCTACCCCACCCTCTCAAGTAGCCCTGCTTTCGTACCCAGGTTCAGGTGACAGACCAAAGCTGCCCTCCCCACCGCTGGCCCTTCTGTCTGGAACTTGACCCCTTCCCTCTCCTCTTGGCCTGGAGCTTATCGAGTCTCAGACTCTGGGTTTGTGGGAGGCCGGGATGGGCTTCCGGAGCCTGACTCCTGGCCTTCCTTGGGGCGTGGGGGTTCTCTCTACCCATGTCAGACAGCCTCTCCCTTGAATAGTCCCTCTCACTCTTCAGACGGCACAGCGAGGGGCTCCCCTGGGGTGCTGCCCAGACTTGGGAACTCCACGAGGCCCTTGGAGGATCTAGACCGGGACCAGACATGGCCCAGGAGAAAACCCCTACAGCGGCAAATCCTTGGTATTTTTTTCCTCACCCTCAAGACCATCATTCTCTTTCATTCTACTTTTAATCACACAAAAAAATCTAAAATATACCCAAAGTACAATGAATACTAAAGTGAAACCCAATGTGCCATATGACTAAACTTCAGAATTTATCCATAAATTGCCAAACTTGTGACATCTCTCCTTACTACCCTGGGGCTGAACTCGGACGTCAGCAGGGCCACATGTGGAACTTCCGTCGGAGAATCTGTTCTCTCCTGCCTTCCTGTTGTGAGGATCCCTTGTGATCGCTCTGGGCACCTGCAGGTAGTCAGGGTCACCCCCTTCCAGATGTGCTTAAATGAGTCACATCTGTGAAGCCCCTTTCACTATATATAGCACAGTTAAAAGTCCTAGGGGTTGCCCTATAATGAAGGGTTGTACTTGAAGCTTCTGTTCTGTGAAGCAGTTAGCTGGGCAGCCACAGCAAACAGGAACTGACCTTGGAAAAGGTGGTGACCATTTTCTACAGGGCCTGAAACCGAGGACATGTCTAGGCATGAATTCCAGTCTCTGCTGTGGGTAAACTGAAGCATCCTGCAAAGTCTCTTCAGGGTTTGGTCCCCGTGCTGTTGCGTTCAAGGTGGGGTCTAGAGAGGAAACTGGACCTTGTGGATGGTCACCTCATCCACACGTGGGCCCCCAGCTGAATGGGCTGTGGTGGGGGGCAGCAGGAAGCCGGTCAGGAGGACATGGCCTCCACCGGCTGCCGCTGGTTCTTGACCCTCTGTCTCTGACTCTTCCCTTCTGACCAGCTGTGCTCAACCCCCACTGGACTGCTGGCCCCACACACCTTACACAGGATCACAGCACAAGAACTACCCAGCCACAGATGGAAGCCCTGAACTCTCAGCCAAAATGCACCTTTTCTCCTCTAGGGCATTTTTCCTGGGTGTTTGATCACGGAGATAAAGAGCTGAGTCATGAGGTCTCATCAGGAGTGTTGACACCTGTCACCTGTCCACATAAATTGATGAGTTAACGCCACTGTGCTGCACAGATCGAAGAATCAGGGAGTTCCCGAGTGGCTCTGGGTGAAAGATGGAGTAAAAAGAGCCTTGTGACCCAGGGAAGCCTGTGCCAGAGCCACAGTTAAGTGTGGTAGTCATAGTAACAGAACGACAGGAGAAATTAAATGGAGGTTGTTTATTCTCTGCTTGTTTTATTATTGTCTCCAGGTGTGGGTGTTATTACAAGTTGCAGGTGCCTTGATTTTGCATCATAACTCATTTTTCAGTATTTAAGAGAAGAAAAGGAGGAGGGTAAATTATTTTTCCCGGAAATTTTGGGATCTAACATGTTACTTGGTGGTGGATTATGTAATGTGTGGATTATGTAATTTGTGGACAGATTTCCTCTCCAACTGTCCTGGGCTGACCCTGCTCTCTCTTCCCTGCTGGTCTGCTTGACTGTGTACACCTCACGGCACTGACACCAACGTGTGCTGTGTAGACTGTCTGTGCACCTGTGACTGCTTATTTAAAACCAGTTGTCCTTAGAAAGTTGGATGGAGCCTGACAGTCACTGAGGAGCCGCAGAGCAGCGGGTCGGCCTCTGGGGGGAGGGCGACTCCACCATCCAGGGCAGGCCTGGAGCCCGAGACGGCGCTCACCGGGGCAGGGAAGCTGCTCTCTGACGCCCGTCTGCTCCGGCTGCACACAGCAGAAGTCTGTAAAGGGTGAGAAGCTCGATTTCAAGGATCCAAACTGACACAGTCTCTGAGTCCCAAGGCCTTTGATTACAGAACACAGGAAGCTGTTCTGAACAACTGGAAAAGAATTCACCAATGTATATCCTCTCTTGTTGAGTAAGATTCTTGTGTTCAATATCTTATTTTGAATGTAAAGCACCAGTTTGGATTCTCTGTGTTTTTCAACATTCTGATAGGCTTTGCTTGTTGCCAGGCCAACCTACCCCGAGCGAAAGCAGGTAAAATGTGTGTGTTGAAAACAACACAAGGCAGGCGTATCACCGGTCAGTGCTCTTCCTCCTGTGCTTGAGGTTAGGAAAGGTCACTGTTGGCCAGGGCACTCGTTTTCCAGGTCAGAGGTCTTCACTTCTCCATTACTAAGCGTCAAAGTAGGGCCCTGGAGCTCAGGGTGCCATATTTCAAAGACAAGACAATTGTTTGGAAATCACTTCGGCTTGCCTGCTCCTTAGGCTGGCAGGGAAGGCAGAGAACTGAATTCTGACCTGTCCTGTGTCCTGGAGGAAAAAGGAAATCACCAAAAACTATGTCTTGGCAGTGATCTCTGTTTAGGCTGAGAAATTGGTGGAAGGGCTCCTTTCTCCCAACACAAGTGAACTTTCTCAAGGCTGAATTCACTGGCATCCGAAGATTATGCCCCTGAAGTCACCCAGCCCCAGGACCGCAGTGGTTCGGAGGCCCACCCCTCAGGAAACACAGGAGTCAAGGTACAAGCCGCCCCCGGCCCGTCTTGAGGGCAGCAGGGCAGAGGGGCAAGAGGCAGACTACGCCGGCATCAGAAGGCAGAGGCTGGGCCGGAGTCCTGGCTGGGCCTTTGTGTCCTTTGGCAAGTGCTCTGGCCTTGGGCCCAAGTTTCCTCTCTGGGAAGATAGGAGCGTCCGTCGCTGCCCTGTGCCTGAGGTTGTCTGAGGACTTGGTGCGCAAACTGTCACGGTCATGTGGCCAGACGAGCACAAGGAAGGGCTCCTGCGGCATCGGAAACAGAGCTCCATCACCCAGCGTCAGTCAGTCCCACTCGGAGCAAAGGCGAGTGGGTCCTGCATGAAGGCTCAGAGCTTCGAGTGGGACTCTGTGGGACCCGGGAGCCGGGAGGGAGGGGCCCGGAGTCTCTGTAGCACCGTTAACCTCTGCTCTGCAGACAGGGAGACTGGCCGTGGACGCCGGCTCCACTGAGTTTTCACCCAGAGGCTATGAAAAGGGCACTCAGCGCTTAACAAATTCTTCAATCCGGAAATTCTGCACTCCCTGTTACACTGGCTTCCCAGTCTTCATGTCCCCATCCGGCAAGATTTTACTCATGAAGGCCAAAAAAAAAATGTGAAATTTGGACTTTGAACAAATATTTAGAAAGAGGATTAAGAGGCGAGTCTTCATTTTCCATTCCTTTTTGCAGCTGTTACTCTGAGTTACCAGTTTCCAAAATAAGCTTGCTTTTTTATGCTTTCAACCAAAAATGTCACTTGACAGACAGCTAAGATGTCAACAGTGACCTTTCTGGATTTTCAGAATTCTTCGGATACATTATTTATTAGCTCACAGGTGCTGCATATATTTACATGATAGACCTGGAAAAGTCACGGGAGAAAATTCTAAAGGAAGTTTTTTTCTGTTTATCGGTGTCCTGGCTCTTAAGGCAGTATTTCCAACAACCACATAATGTATCTAGTATGGGGAACTGGGGGGGTTGGGGGGACTTTGTAGGATTTCAAGACATGCGGTGAATTCTATGTGGGCCTCAGACTTTGGAAAGGTTCTGAAAATTTGAATAAAATGGAAACAACTGCCGGGTGTGGTGGCTCACGCCCGTCATCCCAGCACTCAGGAGGCAGAGGCAGGAGGATCGCTGAGTTCGAGGCTCGCCTGGGCTACATAGTGAGCTCACAGCCAGCCTGAACTACAAAGCGAGACCCTGTCTCAGAAAAAAATAAAAGGGAAACAACTCAGCCTCTTTTGCTTTTTTTTTTTTTTTTTTTTT
>PVIC010045567.1:0-14585 GCA_004025085.1 Thryonomys swinderianus
TGTACCAAGTTTCTGAGAATATCTTTTAATTACCAAGGACAGTAAAGAAGCCTTTCTTTGGTGAATCACATATGAGCTCATTCTGTTTCCTAATCCGGCCCCAGAGTAATGCAAGGTGAACAGCCACGGGTACACGAAGGACAGTAATCTGGCCATATTCTGAGAGCCAGCTCAGGGCAGCAGTTAAGTGAAACTGTTGTGAGGCCCAGCGTGCTCCAACTTTCCTTGCTGAAAGGCCACTTTGTCTGCTAATTTAAAATATTTCACAGACTACTTCAACACAGAATGTTCAAACCATTATGCGTCTTCATGCCAAAAACAAATCTATATTTTCCATTCTTTACAAAAATCAGCACAAAATAAATCATAGCCCTAAATCTAAAATGTAAAACCAAAAACTCATACATTTCCTGCACAATGCAGGAAGCTAATGAGCTAAAGATCACCAAAATGAAGAACTTCTGCTCTGAGACACTGTGAAGAGAATGGTAAAATAAGACAGCATGGGAAAATTATTTCCAAAGGACTTATATCCATTAAGGTAAAATTATTATTTAAAAAAAAGCTAATTTCTTTACAGTTGGTAAAATAATTTGAAGATACTTCATCCATGAAAATAAGAGACGACAAATAACCATGTAAAAATATGTTCAATATACCAATACAAATTCAAACCACAGTGGACTACAAGTGAAATACAAGTTTGAAACATCATGCAATGCCACTACACACCTATAACAAAGGTTGAAATTTTAAAAACTTGTGACATCTAATGCTGCAAGGATGTGGAGGAAGTAGAATTGCTCTTTGTGGGTGGGAATACAAGAGGGTACAGCCACTTGAATAAACAGCTTTTGTAGTGTCTTATAAATTTTTACATAGATCTGTCATGTGACCCAATGATCCCCAACTAGAGTATTTACTCAAAGGAAACAAAAGGTATATTCGTGCAAAAAAAATCAGCAATAAATGTTTGTAGTTGGTTTATTCATCACTACCCCAAACTGGAAGCAAATTAAATATATCTCAACTGAAAACTGATTAAAATAAACAAAATGTTTATATTCCATCCATGGAATACTACTGAGTAATGAAAGGGACACACTAGTACTACACACAAGAACACTAATGACTCACAAACATATGATGACCAGGAAAGAACCCACACTCACAGGCTCTGTTACAGATGGTTCCACTGTTGTGTTATTCTTGCAAAGTTAGATTCTAATGACAGCAAACAGACCAGTGCTGTCCAAGGCTAGAAGTGAAGAGAGGGATTAGCACCAAGAAGAAAAGGAAAATGGAGGAGGAGGCAAAGGAACTTTCTATTCCTTCCCTGGGATAAGAGCAACGAAACATGTATGTCCCAAAACTTATACTAATAATTTACTGGATATAAATTATATTTTAATTCAAAAATAGGGAAAAACCTTTCACAGATACTATTATTGCTTACAATAAAAGTAAATATCTAGGAAACTAATACAAAAGATCATCTACATCATGTCACCCAAATTATTGTTGTAGTCAATACATGCGAAACTTTCTGTATCACAGTGTCTTCTCAGCATGCATTCTCAGGTTCACAGCACTGCATCACAGGCTGGGCCACAGGCAGTAGCAGACCTCTGCTGCCTGTCTCTGGAGCACCCCGGTCCTGGGGACATTTGTTGCTGGCCTCCTCAGCACCCAGTTTCCCTGTGAGTTGTGACCTTCCCACCATATATAGCACGCCACAGCAGCCCTCCAGACCCAAAAGGAGGAACGCCATCCAGTCTATACCCCCATGCTAACTTCGTAAAATTAAACATGCACTGAGGGACAGGATCCACTGGCCATCTCATTCCACCCCAGCAGTGCATCCAACCCAAACATGTACGAGGACAAGGCTCTTATCTTGATTTTCTACTTCTTGGTCTCTGGAGCTCCTTTATCCCCATGTATCTCCACATCATGACATGTCCATGTCTGTGACATTTCTGTATAGCCTCATCAGCTGCATTGTTCTCTGTGACTCAAGGAGCAAGGGCCCCTTTCCTTGGGGATCCACAGGCTCTAGGAATGACATCTCTGCACTTCTTTCTCCACCTCTGTTTGTGCTGCCCTGCTTGAAGTAAGGGGAACAGTAGGACCACATGTCCACCCTATCTTTTAAGATTATTGCTTCAATCAGGACTCAAAAATGTAACTAGAGACTTAGCATGCACCTACACAAATCTGAAGGCTATTAGTTCTAAACAACAGAATTCCCAACTGGCTTAACATCAGAGATCTTTGTCCTCTCTTATAATGAAAGGTTCAGAATGTGGACATTTCAAGCACTGGTCAGTGACTTAACAGCAGCAAGAAATCAACTCTTTCTGTCTTTCCGGAGGGCCACTCTCAAGAGGCTGCCAAGCCTCCACTCTCTTGTGGCAAGAAGGCCTTGCCTGTTAGGACCAAAAAAAGGGTAAGGAGAAAAGAAGACCTTCTAATGGAATAAATATGATACAGAAAGAAAATAAAAGAGTATGTATAAAGGGGGTGGGGAGGTGTGGGTGGGTAGGGATATGGGTAAAAATGAGAATTAACTTGTGTCATATACTGGTACAAATTCCCCAATGTTTTATGTGATGGTGAAATGTATATAAATTGTACCAATAAAGAATTCAATTTTTAAAAAAAAGACCTTCTGCTCCTGAAGTCCTGTTTGCATCAGGAAGGAACTAGTTCCCTGAAGCTCTCAGCACTGTCTCCTAAGATCACATCTGTCTGCCTTCTCAGCTACAAAGGAGGCTGGAAAGAGAGTGGTTGGCACTGCCCACCATGGAAGGCAGCTCTGCCATTGAGGAACCTAGAGGACAGGCCACATCCCTGTATTTCAGATGGACCCCACTTTCTCCCTCTGAGGCAACAAAGCACAAGCTTAGCTTGACACAGGTAGGCTACAGGGAGAGGGAAAACAATACCACTGGAGGGCACTGGGGGTGCTCCAGGGTATTGCTCTATTAGAACATAAGCATGTGCATTTAGCCTCTCTGGACATTGATGCCCTCGCCTGTGGAATGTAGAATGGCTGAGCTACTGCCAACAGTGGAAGGCTGTCTTGAGAATTAAACAAGATAATATGTGCCAAGTACTTGGGACATCTTGGGTCCACTGTAAGTATTACTAAATAATGGCTGTTACTAGAAATATAAAACAAGAAACTTCATTTGAAAAATCCTGAATAGGGCAGGCATAGTGTGTAAGTCCCCTGGAGTTTGTTGTCTGTGGAAATCATCTGGAAAAGCTGCCCTGGGGAGCAGGATATGAACTAACCTCGGTGCACGGTGAGAGCTGAAGTCTGGAGAAGAGATGAGAAGGTGTTCACATGGGATGAGAACAGGAAAGGGATGCTGACACTGGAGCCTGGGTAGCAGGCCTGCATTCATGCTATGCAAGGGAAGATGATACTGATAATCAACATGCACCTACTTGTGTGCCAGGCACTGTGCCAGGCATGTTGCATATGTCTTCAAGTTCTCAACAGCCTTGTGAGGGGAGGTCATTAGTTAAGATTCGCCCTGGAAACAGATCCAACAGGACATGGTATTAGTGAGCCACGGTGGATGTAACAAAATATCATGACTGAGTTGTTTATTCTACAGAAATTTCCTTTCTCATAGTGCTGGAAGTCAGAGATCAAGGTGTTCTTATGGTTGACCATGCTTCCTGGCTTACAGACATCCACTATCTCACCATATTCTCTCTCTCTATCTCTTCTTACACAGACACTAGTCCCACCACAAGGACCCCTCCCTGGTGACCTAATTTGACCTTCACTATCTCCCAAAGGTGCCACCTCCAAACATCTTCATGTTGGGGATCAGGGCTTCCACATGTTAATCCTGAGAGACACAACATCCACATATTAATCCTGAGAGACACAACACTCCATGTATACCAGACATGTAAAACTATGGTGTGTAAATATGAGAGTTACTTTAAGGAAATGACTCACAGGACAAATTTGCCTGGGCAAATTCTAAAGTTGATGGGAGAAGCAGAAGACTGGAAACTCAAGGAAGGTCTTCATGACCAAAGATAATCTACTAAAAAGAATCACAGAGAGCTGATATTGCAGATGAAACTGCAGGCCATCTGCTAGAAGATTCCTTCTTGACAGGGAAGGTCATTTATTTGTCCTTCAGCCAATCGGATAGTCACAGTCCTTCACATCATGGAAGGCAAACTTCTTAGTGTAAAGATTTAATCTTACTGTAAGATCTTAGTGTAAAGATTTAAATAAAGGTAACTCTCATCCAGAAACTCCCTCACACAAATATTCAAAATAATAAATGTGTAACCAAATACTCAGGTGCTAAGGCCCAGTCAAGTTGACGTGTAAGATTAGCTGTGAAAGAAGAGAGTTTTGATCACACTTTACATATGAAGAAACAGGGTCAAAGAGATTCACTTGCCAAAGGAGGTAGAATAACTGAAGTAGAAATGAAACAAAGATCTGCCTAAAGCCATGAACCACCTTTTCATAATGTACTCTATAGAGTAACTCATTTTAATAGGGCATTTTGAATCAAGAAGAGGACTTGAAATAGCATCTTTCTGTGTGTTCTCTATAGCTATCATAGTACCTGGCTATAAAATGCTTAAGACGTGCTCAGGAGTGTGTTAGGGAGTGAACAGCTGGATAGAATAAAGTATCATCACTTTATTATGGGAATTGATAAGTAACACATTCTTAATATTTCTTCACATTTGATTTGGCCTCATTACTAGGCTATTCAAAACAGTAACTAATGGCCACTCATGGCCCATTAAAATTAAAATTTCTGATACTCAAACAGAAACTCACTTCCTCTACTGCACTAGCTTCACTTCAAATATGCTGTGGCCACACATGATTAGTGGATGTGTATAGACAGCTCCGATCTGGTCTAATCTGCCATCCTAGGAAGTGCCACACTCTGCTGCTCCTTCCATGGTAGAACACTGGGACATGTCACCACTGAGGATATTCACTAAGCCCTGGGGATGGATTCAGAGAAGATATGAAACTATCAACCTAACCAACCTCCCACAGTCAAGACAGATCAGATCAGTGGAGCCGTTAGTGCCTGTTTCTGCCCTACAAAGCAGAGTAACTGCTCTCTCTACTGGATTTCTCCATAGACCAAAGGTGCCATTGACATTCAGCTCCATTCAAACTATAAACATCTAACAAGCTCCAGATGCACAAGTAGGAGATTTAAAGTCCTGTCAATATGGACACTAGTGCCTGAAATGAAACACTTGGCGTTCTACTCACAATTTATTGGTTCAATAAAATATGAATGCTAAGAGCCAATTTTCAGCTTGAAGGGTATCTGTGTATGTATGTGTAACAGTTTCTCAAGGCAAAGCCCATCACAGAGTTTAAAAAAAAAAACAGAACTTTGGTGGTAATAATCATTTTTTATGGTCCTGAAACGCTCTTTGTGTTAAACGTGTTGCTGCACAGAATGCTTTCCTGTGTTGGGTGATAAAACAAAATTGCTGATAAACCACAATGTCTATAAAGAGTAAAGACAGAGGCAGCAGAAGAAATGGAAGCTGTCAAGAAATAGGAGCCTCTGCATAGACTATGACATTATCTTCTAGTGTTTCCTTTGGGAACGGCTGGCTAAAGTTCAGAAGCTACCAACGATCTTCCTGGGCGAAAAGTGAAACCTGGCCAGCCTCCTAGTTGTGCAGAGAGTTTAGGTGGCCGTAACAGTTATGTTAAATAGTTCGCTCAGGATAAGAATGACAGTTAAAGACAAAAAAGTTGCCTTTGAGAATCAATAGGAATCATTTTTTAAAAAGCTTTTTCTTTGACGCCAATTTAATCTCTGTGCTCCTACTTAAAATGTAAACCTGGGAAGGCTGTGCACACATCCTGTTCCCCAGTTCTTCCTCTGGGTGTAACAGCAAAGCTTGGACACTGTATAGAAAGCAGAGAGGGAAGCCTGGGAGTGGTGGAGCAAAGGCAGAACTTTCGGGAGACACATGGAACAAAAGGACGCCACTTATCAGGATTGTCTTTCTGCCTCACATATCCCAGACTTGGCGCTGAAGATGCTGGCAACCCACAATGCTACGTAACACTGATAGACACAAAAACAAGCCACACAGATGTTTGCTCACTGTAGCTAAAGGACCAGGAAATGCTAATAAGACAGAAATCTTTTGGACAATAATTCCCCTTCTCCAACCAAACGCCATAGAGAGATTGTGGTCCTGCCTTCATTCATGTTCCAGAGGCTCAGCACCCACAGTACACGTGGTAGAGGCCCAGCACCATCATGCTCATTGAGTGAAAACAAGAGCCTCCCTCTCTCCTGGTACAGAGACAGCGTGAGAAGTCTGCACTCCCACCCCACCCAGCAGCAAGGGGGGGCCCAGCCTGCTCCCGGTACACAGGAGACTGGTGGAGAATAGGCCTTCTCACAAGTAGTAACCAGCCCACCTCTGCTCTTGGGCCCTCAGTGGAAGCCAATGGGGAGCAGTCACGGAGTATTCCCACGCCCCACCAGGAGGGCTCCATGAAGGAGCAGGAAGTGCCAGACCATCCAACTTGACTTCCAGCTATAAGGAGACTTACCCAGTGTAACAGGAGAAGGGGTGACAGTGGGAGGCAAGCAGGTGTGAGATGGAAATGTACCCGGACTGCATCAGTGTCATGATATTGTACTATAATTACAAAGCCTTCCCATTGAGCAAAACTGGTAAAGAATACATGGGATCTCTTTATATCATCTGTTACAGTACCATGATAATCTACAACTATCTCAAAAAAAAGTTTTACTTAAAAATGTAAACAGCTCATCTTCTCAAGTAAACAACTTCAATCTAATACTAATTAAAGTACAGTATTTTCAGCTATAATGTTGCATTAGCTGACAGTGGAGTGAAAAATTCATTCTTAATTCGAGAAAACTATTCTATGGATGAAGGTAAAAAGAAGACCTAACAGTAAGCAGATTTACTTTGACTCTGGCTATGTCATCCAGTTTGACTCTTAAAACTTTTAAGTATAAAAAGCTTATTCTTTAAGATTAATTCATAAGCATTTTACTATATGCTTACTGTGTTTATATTCATTTCATTTAATATTTCAGACCCTTTGGAAACAAGTAAGTTCAACTAGACAGTCACTAAGTAAGTCTCCTCCCTGTCCAGCCCCTGGACCCAAGGTCCAGGTCCAAGTCTGATGCATTCAGAGTAAACTGTTAATGCAGAGAGCGTCATAACCATAACAAAACAACACCATTATTTTGTCATTAACAAAATAACATCTGTTTATTTAAATCAGTATTTCTGGTGGGGTTCATATTGTACAAAGCACAAGAAGAGACACAGATCCTGGGTAATGGGAAGGTAAGAATTGTTTGGAACTGACCATTCTTTTTCCTCATCTTCTTCTGCCTGGAACCAATCTGAGTGTTGTGCTTGGAAAAACAATGATGGGCCATAAAAATTGTTTTTCCATGGCTCTGGCAACTGTACGTAAGACCTAGAGATGGAGAATAATGTTTGCTGAAAAAGCATCTGCTTTCTCAAAAGCCCATTTCCATTTGAGAGCTTTACCAATATGACTGCGTCAAAGTCGAATGTAATTAAGACGAGAACTCGTTTCGTATTGTTCAAACCCTTCCATATACATCATGGCTTTGGAATTGGGATCTTGTCCTAACCAAAAAGCCAAATGTCTTTATGGGAAGAGAGGGGGTAAAATTGGTGTGACGTGTTATGAAGAGAAATTCTTATATACCCTCTTCAAAGACGCCTTACCAGATATAACAGCCCTGACTCAACACAGCTATGGGAAGAATTAAGTGTAAATAAATATAAAAATGGCTATTAAATTTCCATTCAAACTCATACACATGGGTTTAATACTAATAATTAAGGAAGGAGAGCTGGCAAAACACACAAAAAACTTAGCCAAACTCAAAATTCTTCTAAAATAAGTCAGGACTTTCTGAAAACATATAGCACTACTGGGTTTGCCTGTCCCTAGTGACAAGAAACTGAGAAACTGAAACTAACTCCATTTAAGTACTCTCTGCCCTGACAGATGCTATGTCACTCCTGCCAAAGAACCCAGTAGGCTGGCCATTAGTTCCAAGAACAAAGTGTGGTCACCACATGGGCCCAGTTCTGTCTGAGCTCCGTGCTCAGTTACTGAAAGAGCAGAATTGTCCTCTCCACCTCAAGCCTCAGGATACTTTCAGGTAAAAGCCTTCTTTTGATTCTAATTTTCTTACGTCTGTTTCTTCAAGGATATATCCTCTGGAGCTGATGTAATTGTTATTACTCTGCTAGGACTCTAGGTTTGTGCATATCGTGACCTGGAGTTCTTTCAGTGATACTAGGGGATAACTAGGTGAAAAAATTTTTGCTCCATTACTGCCATCAAATCTATATTTCAGGTCACAAAAGGGGCTGGAAAGCACATACTATATCTGGTTAGATGAGGCATTAGAGGATTAGGATTCCATATTCAGTCCTGATCAATTTTTTTTTTTTTTGAGACAGGGTCTCACTTTGCAGTTCATGCTGGCCCTGAGCTCATGATGTAGCCCAGGCGAGCCTCAAACTCACAGAAATCTTCCTGCCTCTGCCTCCGGATGCTCAGATTACAGGTGTGAGCCACCATGCCAGACACTGTGATGTGTGGTGCTGATTGCCCGGATTATGGGGGTTTTGTGTTACATAGCGCCAGGGATCAAACTCAGGACCTTGCACTTGCGAGGCAGATACCAGAACCACTGAGCTAAATCCCAGCCCCCTGATTTTTTTTTTTTTTTTTTTTGAGACAGGGTCTCACTTTGTAGTTCAGGCTGGCCCTGAGCTCACTAGCAATCCTTGAACTCAGCAAACCTTGAATTTAGCAAGCCTCGAACTCAGCAAGCCTCCTGCCTCTGCCTCCTGAGTGCTGGGATTACAGGTGTGAGCCACCATGCCTGGCAGTGTGGTATATGGTGCTGATTGCTGGAGGGTGTAAATCACCATGCTGGTATTGTTGTATGTGGTTACCAAGGATTGAACCAGGGCCCTTGTACTTGCTAGGCAGGCGCTGAAACCACTGAACTACATCTCTGGCACCCCCTGATCAGTTCTTGATTGTATCTATCTGGCAGGACTAGCACAACTGCCATATGTAATTTTATATAGAACTACACAATTTATAGAATATTTTCATCCACATTATGCCCTTTAATCTTCATGATAACAATGTATAAATATTGTCATTCTCTAAATGAGAAGATCACAATTCAAGAGAAGGACTTTCTCAAGACAGTGGCTACTAAAGGGAAAATAGAACTTGAACCCAGAGAGTACAAGATTAGCGACCTGTCCACCTTACCACTGCTGAGACTTGGCAGGGTGCTCAGCAGCTGAGATGATATTCTAATGTAATCTAGTGCTTTAAACACATAAGTTTAGAAGTCTTGTGCAATCCTGGAAATCTGCTGCTCCAATTCAGTGCTGAGTCATGACCTTATCATTACCATGACATCAGTATTTTAAATTTTGGACAGTATTGGTATAGTTTAGATCTAAAATACCCTCCAAATTACTGACATCTGGAAGTTGAGAGGGTGGTTGCTGGAGAGCATGATCTGGGCGGATGTGTTCTCATCCCAACCCATTTGCTTCTCTCTCTGCTTTCTGGCACTCTTGCAGTGAACATCTTTCTTCTGCCATGCCATTCTACCATGTCATTCTCCCCTGGAGCCAGCCAACCATGGATGGAAATTGTTACCTAAAATAAAATCGCCCTCCTTCAAATTGCAAATGTCAGGTATTTTGTCCTCAGTACCAGAAAGAGGCTTAGAGAAGTATGGACCACAATATTTCTGCATGAAGAACTTAGAATCTCTTCTATTTTCAATCATAAAGTATATTAATTACTATAAGAAACCTAGCTGTTATGATTTGTATCTAGATATCCCCTCAAAGCTTCATGCATTCATAGGTGGGGAGTTTCAAGGGTGGCTAGATTAAAGTATGTGAATATGGACTAAGGGTACGATGCTGGGATTAAGGAAGTGTGTGATGTTCACATTAAGGTACCCCATGTTGGGTGTGGATGGCACCAATAAACAGGCTTACCAACTGCATTAACTGCAAAAGGGAGAAAGGAAAGAAAAGTAGGCTACTTTACTACTTTTTGATTACTTCTATTGCTTGCTGCTTGCTGCCTTCTGCCCACCATGTCACGAACAGTTTCTCCTCTTTGATGCCCCTCTGCCATACCGCCTTGTACTGGAGCCAGTTACTAAAGACTAAAACCTCTATAAACTATGAGAGAAACTAAACCTTTCTTCCTGTAACTTGTGTTGGTCATTTTATCTCAGCAACAAGAAAAGTAACTAAGACACTAGTCCTCAAATTCATACTGTATAAAGATGCCACCATATCACCGCTGTATTTTGTTTTCATGATATTTTGAATACAGCATAATTCATTTTTTAAAAAGTGCTTTGTTTCATATTAATTGAATAAAATGGTTCCCCAGAAGTCATTTGAATAAGAAACAATCTTATTTTTAGAAAGCCAAAGCAACTGATCCCATGAATATCAAAAATAATTTTATTCCCATAATCTATAAAAATATTTCAATTGACCTCACTGTTACATACTTTGGAAACATTTGTTAAAACTATAAAGCCAAATGTTGAAAAGCAACCAAAGCTATAGTTACTATAAATTTTTATCTAAACAAAAGGAGTCAGATCAGCAAAACTCATGGGAAAACAAGATCTGAAGTTCACAGCCCATTAATCTATTTCTGTGACAGTGTAATAACCCCAGTAGATTGAAAAGAAGCAAACAACATAATATATCTTGATTTAAGAAAGGTTTTTGATTTAGTTTCATACAACAAAAGAGTAATTAGAAAAATGTTCAGAACATAGGACTACTTGGTGCACGGATAGGTAGTTGGAGGAGTGTATCTAAGAAGCAACTACCAAAAAGGCCAATGTCAGCAAAACAAATATATTTTACATTTAATCTAGTATTTTGCACAAAAGCATGCTCACTAATACAAGAACACCACCTCAGTAGAGAGGGACAGTGATGCCCAGAGACAGTCTTACTGCTATCAGGAGCTTTCTTGGGAAGAGAAAGGAGAAAGAGTAAAAGGAACTAGGTGGGAATGGTGGAGGGAGAAATGAAAAAGTTATGAGCAAGGAAGCATTCCTTAGCAAGAAAATAAATAAATAAAACAAAGTGGACCTGTGAACCATAATGAATTTCAAATTAAATATGAGTAAATGCTATATTTAAAAGGGACTTTAAAAGGTCACTCCACTAAGTAGCCAAGTGTCAGTGTCTATTCATCTTCAGTAAAATGAAAAAAAAACTAAAAGCACTATATTAAGTTTTTCACAGAATTTTTGAAATGAATATAGAGCCAACCTTGATTGTTAAGCCCTCCTCCACCCCCTTAGATGTGTGGTAGTGATAGTAGGAAGCACTTTGGTTCTTTTACAATGCTCTTACTTGAAAAAAAGAAATATTCTCAATCCCACGTCAGTCTCCAAAATCACTTCATAAATGACATTGGTCAGTGAAATCCAAAAGTCTAGCCCTTCCTTTTGTACTTTTCAACTAAATAAAAAGTCTATGATATAAACAAGTCCATTCCAATGGAAAGTGCTTTGGCAACTCAGGTCAAAATCCAATCTCCAAATGTCTAGCTGGCGCAAAGCTTACTCAGTGCAAAGGACCCACTTGCATGATGTCTTCAACCAAACTAGGAAGGAAGCATGAGGTGCTGGGGGCACATTCCAGGTGTATTAGAAGCCAGGCTGTCACCATGACTGTGAAGTGAGGATATTAGCTCACCTCCTTATATGAGAAACCACTAAATTAAAACAAGGACAGGCCTGGAGCAGAGAGGGAACAGCAGGAAATGATTGTCTAGGATTAAGATTCTTGTTTTTAGACATGTGTGGTAAAATATTGTCTGGATTTATTTTATTTGCCTCCTTTGATGAAACCAAATTAACTTAAACCAACCATTAGGAAAATTTCTGCTTATGAATACCAATGTCAAATATTCTTAAAAAATCACCCTAGAGGCTTCTTGATTAAAACATTTTAATACTCCTTTGATAATTAAGAATCCCTATAATAATTACATTCATTAGGAATTACACCTTGGTAGGTCTTAACCTCAGCTAATTACTGCAGAAACTTCAAACAGAAAAGTCCTTTCTGCTCCCTTCCGGTCTTCTCCCTAGGGAAGCTGGCTCCACTTTCACTCATCGGATGAAAGCATTCAGGGGCTGGGGTCTGTCTCGAAATGCTCCCCAGGAGCCCTGGACTACATGTTCCACAAAATCCAGAACAAGAAGAAACAGATAGAAGCCTCTTGCAGTGGTGAGTATCATGCATCAACTTGACTGAGCTAGCAGTCACCGGGATAGCTGATAAAACATTGTTTGGGTGTGTTTCTGTGAGGTGGTTTCTGAAGTTGCTAGCATCTGAGTAGGCAGACTGGGTAAAGATCTGCCCTCACTAATGTGAGTAAGGAGTCCATCCATCCGGGGCCTGAACAGAATAATCAGAAGGGGAAAAGCAAATTCACTCTCTCTGCTCAAGTTGGGACATGCACTCCCCCTGCCCTCAGACGCTGGCACTCCTGTTCTTGGCCCTTTGAACTTGTGAGACACTATCAGCTCCACTGGTTCTCAGGGCTTTGGGTTTGCTGCTCTTCTGGGCCTGCAGCTTCTGCAGTGCAGAGCTTCTCAGTCTCCACAATCTCATGAGCCAGGTTTGCATAGCAAATCTCTTTCTATGTATCCATATCTATCCTGCTGGTCCTGTTTCTCTGGAGAAATCTAACACAACTCTTTCATGCACTGACTTATGTCACATTCAGGCAGAATCATCCTGCTTGCCTCTTTAGCCTGTGTCACACATACACATGTGCTTTTAATTACATTCTTTTGTATACTCATAACAACTCCTGGTCCAGAGCACACACTGGATGATGTGCACATAGATGTAGTTGTCCATCCCCCCATGAACAGAGTGCTTAACTATGTGGTCACTGTATCATCCAGTGACACAGTGCCACTTGAGAGATGAAGAACCGTGCTCAGACAGAGAGGACACATTAACCCCCAACTCTACCATTCAGTAGCTGTGTGACCCCAGCCAGTCATTTCCCACTCCAGACCTGTTTTCTTGTTTATAGAGACAGAAGAGCCGGCGTGGTGGCTCACACCTGTAATCCCAGAACTCAGAAGGCCGAGGCAGGAGGATTGCTGATTTCCAGGCTTGCCTGGTCTACATAATGAGCTCAGGGCCAGCCCGAACTACAAAGCGAGACCCTGTCTCAAAAAAAAAAAAAAAAGAGACAGAAGATCCCTGGTACTGTTAACTGCCTTGCAGCTTAACATTTAAGGTTCTGAGCAAGAAGGAGTAACTTAGTATCCACCACCAAGCATATGTATTGCAGCCAAAGGGGAGAAGAATCTGTGGCTGACCATAGCCAAACTCAGACTTTCATTTGTGAATTTTTTTAATAGTTAGTTTTGGAATATACTCAAAAACCAAAAGGAAGCTAGAGTCCAACCCCTAAGTCAGTCCAGCCATCATTCTCTAAGTGCAAAACACAGACCTGCGAGCCTTAGGGAAAGAAGGGCAATAGGTCCGCTGCAGGCCAAGGCTGGACAGACAACACCAAAGTCAAAATCATGGGGAGCCTGGCCCCAGGTTCTGAGAAGCTGGTCGGTTACACGGTCCAGTCTCTGGCAGAACACTTGACCTGGCACCACTTCCTCTTAAGCACCAGGAACTACCACATCCCTTACTATTAGGAATGAAAGAACATGATCCTGGAGCTATCCAGCCTCCCTCCATGCTGATAAAATCAGGCTGACCCCAGACCAAGGGAAAGCATCAGCATTTATCAGAGTGCTGATGGGTTTTCAGAAACAGGAAGACTCCTCCCTGAATGGAAGAAAACAGTTCTTTGAACAATATGGCACAGCTTGAGGGCATGCCTAGGGTGAATGGAAATTAAAATAATCAGAATCAATGGTAATAATGTACTCGAGAGGCAGTTCTGAAATGCAGATTACCCACTCTGTAGTCAACTTGCTAATGACATTAGATAGTATGAAATACAAACAGGAGAAAAAAACAATCTAAGCCAATTACACTGATTATGCTTCTGACATCAAAAGGTATGGCAGATGAAACTGAATTTCCATATATTAATATTTAAGCCAGCACAGAACAGAAAGCAACTGCACATAATGAAGACCCACTAGATTTCTGTATATAGAGCTAAAAATCTCTAATCAAGCCAAAAACAATTTTCTAAATGATAATTAGCATTAATCATGTTCTTGAGGGCAGGATATTATGAAGTACAAACTGCTGTATTAAAAAAGATATAAAATGCAGAATCCCATATACTACCTAGAGCACAGAAAATATAATAAACACAGCTAACCCTCTCCAGACCTTATCAAGAAATGAACCTTTTGAGCTCAGGGCCAGCCTGAACTACAAAGCGAGACCCTGTCTCCAAAAAGCAAAAAAAAAAAAAAAAAAAA
>PVIC010045568.1:0-14587 GCA_004025085.1 Thryonomys swinderianus
TTCCGTTTTCCAGCCTAGATTTGACTCCACCAGTGTCATTTTAATTTGGTTCTAGAATGCCCCGCGTCCTTCCTGCTATAATCTCATCACAGCAGGGTTCAATAACATTTCTCGGCTTGTGCTTTTGCTTCCTGGCATCCACAACCGGAAGGTAAATGAATGCTGTATTTCACAGAGAGGGGCATGATTAACTACCAGGTAAGAGGTCGCAGCTCTGGTCACTGTTTCAGGGGCACCTGATAGGCTTTAAGTTTCTGAAACAAATTCCATGCATGGAGACTTCAGTCAATTCACCAGCATTACCATTTGCTTAATGATTTACTTGTGAGTTCAATTTATGGCATCAAAATCTATCCTTCCCAGAAAATGTCATTGGTAACCTGCCACACAATTTATGTTTGGGACTGTCTTTAAAATCCTGTCTCTAAGGAAGAAACATCTCAGTGTGAGAGCAGCATTTTTCCAATTTGAGGCTTTTTATAAGGTTGTATCATTTTTTCTGTTACTCATGAATAAATAACGGAGGTCTACATGGAGGAATTTTCCAAACCATTTTAAAGAGATGTAAAATAAAATTATCTGCACACTGACCACATCCTGCTGAGGTTTGAGTTCATTCTAATGACTAAAAATGAAGTTACGAGCAGCAATTGCACAGGTATGGCTGTCCATAGCACATTTAAATTATATAAAGATTGGTCGCTGGATCCAAATACCTCTATCGTCTCCCACAATGCTTTTCAAAATGATGCAGCTGGATATCGGGGCCAGCGTGCTCCTAAGTTGGCTGTTCGGCCGTGAAGTGGCTAAAGGCATATACCCCGGTCCAAACCACCCCCACTGACCTCCGCCACCTGGATTTGTGTGTTCCTTCCTTTGCATATACTTGTGGTTTCCCATATAAGCTCTTAAAAAAAGTTCAGTCCATATTATGAAAGCTCTTCTACCATATCATTCCAGACCAAAACACCACTATTATTTATATCATTAATAGTTTGTTGGTGCCCCAGTCACTTTGGAGTCTTTCCTCTTTCCCTTTCCATGTCTTAGTCAATGTCAAAGACTATCCTCATCTTAGAGGTTACAGTGGATGGAGAAATCCCAAAGGCAGGGCAGAGATTTTCATGAATGTAAGACTTGCATCGTGTACAGAGGGTGGCAGAGGTGAGCTGAGAAAACTAGGACAAGTGAACGCCTGGTCACTTCCCAGAGAAGTAGAAATACCACCTTTCAAACTCTCCTCCTTGAAGGTCATGCCGAATGTTGACGATACAGGTATCTAATTGCCATGTGGAAAATGAGTTATGCATTCCTGACATCTTTAAAAAAGTTCTACCCATGGGGCTCTTGCTTGCCTTTCTCCCTTCTTACCACCCTCTTTTCCTCCCTTATTTTTTTTGTTTGCTTGTTATATCCTTTATAAGATGTAAATGAATTCCTCACCATCCATGCAATAAGCTTTTCATAGAACAGAATCTCTTGTAAATGCCTATGCCTAACATTCCCTCTAAGAATCATAGTTAAACTTTTGTTTGTATGGAGTAAATATAATAACAGTCAAATGTTGGATCTTATTTTTTAAGAATAAAGCATAAACCCTCATGAAAGTACAAAATACTTATTGAATACTTATTTTAAAATTTGTCAAATTTTCCCAATTTCTCTAACGACATATAATTTCTCACAAGTGTTATTGGAGTGACTTTATAACTGACTTTGATTCTATTGTTTCCTATTCTATAATCCCCCCTACAGCTTCTGGGTTGAGTTGCACGAACACAAACCAGATCATTCCAGACCACGTGCACTTAGAACAAATTCCAAACACCTTTGATGACTTACCAAATCCTCCCCAGTCTGGTGCCCATTTACCTCTCCCCTCCTAATCCGCCGTCTTTACAACTTTATACGTCAGCTACCACAAGCCAGCTCCACTAACTAACTTTCTGTGTTATAACAAAGTTGCCTTCCATGTTAGAAACTTTGCACGTGGTCTTTTCCTCTGGCCAGGACACTTTATGCTGCCTGATATTTATGTAGCTATGTTATTCTTTTTTCTTTTTTGAGACAGGGTCTTGCTTTGTAGTTCAGGCTGGCTCTGAGCTCACTATGGAGCCCAGGCAAGCCTTGAACTCAGCAATCCTCCTGCCTCTGCCTCCGAATGCTGGGATTACAGGCATGAGCCACCACATCTGGCACTGTGGTATGTGGTACTGATTGCTGGTGGACGTGAGTCACCACACCCGGCATTGTGGAGTGTGGATACCGGCAATCAAATTTGGGAACTTGTGCTTGTAAGGCAGCCGCAGGAACCACTGAGTTAAATCCCCGGCTGAGTTACTCTTATCATTCAGATTCCAGCATAAATATCACCTTATCACAGAGGCTCTTGTGCACCCTACACAAATTAGCTGCTTATTTTGTCTTTCTCACAGTCACCTACTTTGCTTCTCAACATAATTCTAATCATGGTTTTATTGCTCTTGTTTATTTGTTGTTTATGATCATTTGTTATTTATAAAAGTTTGGTCTCTCCCTTACTGGAATGTAATTCAACAACACAAGGGAATTTTTTATTTTTTTCTTGGTCTTTATCACATTCTCAGTTCACACATAGAAATAAGAAATATTTGGAAAATGAATGTACAAATAAATGCAAGAAATGAAATATGCAAAGAGAAATGTGTTGCTGACATGTTACTTGCCCTCACGTCTCTCATCCAGATTCAGTCCCACCACCAGGATAATCTCTCCTTGCATTTCTCTTAGCCACTTTGCCGACCTCTCCTTTCATCCACTATCCTGTGGTAAAGCTGCAGCACTCGGTACATTTATACCTACCCATCTGCTCTTGCCAGGGATCTGAATATAAGTAGAGAGAAACATACAATGGGACTAGCCGGTTCCACCTTAAACTCACCATCTAAAACTGCAAACTGGACCTTGACGTAACCTTGCAATTGTGGTATCACCTTGAGCCCATTCAGAGACTCAGGGCTTTGCACGTTTTAACTTCTTTGAAGTCATTGTGCAAGTTAAAGTTAGTGATAATCTCTGTCTTCAAGAAGGCCGTTGTGACCATAGCATTTGGTTGTGATCCTGGGATATGGCTCAGCAGAAAGGCAACTGCTCTATATTTTATTAGAGAAACCTGTAACAATCATTTGAAGAAAGAGTGTAAGTTCTATGTCTGGCTTGAAATCCTGCCACTAACACTTTCTGGTAGAAAAACAGCTGTACCAAACTTGCAGAAAGGATGTCTGTACTCACACTCTCTAATCCTCTCCTCTCATTTTCTAATTGTTTCCATGGAGATCTTAGAAAAGTAGTTTGAAAAAGTTCCATATTCAGAGTTCCAGAATCAAAGTAAAGTGTTCCATGAGAAGTTTTGCTTCAATTTTTTTGTCTCACCTTTCTGTTTTTTTTCACTTTCTCCAACAGGTTATCTATTTTAGGAAATTTCTGATGTCTCTTTCCAATGATTCTTTATGTAGGTTGAACTAAAATAATCATGCTTTTTTCTTTCAAATTTTTCTTACTTACAAGTCATAAAATACAAATTTTTTTCACTTCACTTTTGTTGCATAACAGTAGATATTAACGGTCAAAATATATTAGTATATAGTTTTCTCAAATCATGCTTTCAGCTGTACAGATTCCAATGCATAGGTAGTCTATGGTGTGTTTAGCTGCCCCCCTTTTAGTTTATTTTAAATCTTTATTGGTACATTGTATATAGACATCATGATCACACTCAATATTGGGAATTTGTACCCATATAGGACACAATTTAATTCTCATTTTTTGTCATTCCCCTACCCACCTAACAATCCCCGCTCCCTAAATACAATGTTTTCTTTCCTTTTTTTATTACCATCACATTTTTTCTTTACCCCTCATTATTCACCCCCCATGACATTTCCCTTTGAATATTTTCTATTTCACAATATCCATCATACATTCTAGAACTCATTAACATCTTCAGTTTCTCATACCACGGAACAGGTACAATATTTACACATCTGTGACCTATTTATTTCACTTATGAATATGTCCTGAAGGTACATCCACTTGAGTATAAATGATTCAAATGTATCATTCTTTAAGGCAGAGTAATATTCCATTTTATAGAAAAACCACATCTTTATTCAGTCTCTAGTTGATGAGCATTTCAAGATAGCAGCCATTCCTTCTGGAGTGAGATGAAATCTTAGTGCTGTTTTCATCTGCATTTCTTGAATGACCAGTGATGTTAAACATTTCTTCATATGCTTCTTGGCAGCTTTTGCTTCTTCCTCTGAAAAGCGTCTGTTCATTTCAGCTGCCCATTTTTTAATGAGTCTCTAAATGTGGGGAGGCTGATTTTTTAAAGCTTTTTATATATTTGAGATAGTTGGCTTTTGTCTGGGAGACAGCTGGTAAAGATTCTTTCCCAATTTGTTGGTTGTCTTTTTGCTCTGCTGGTGGTTTCCTTTGCTGTGCAGAAGCTTTTTAATAAAAAGAGATCCCATTTGTTGACTTCTTCTGGTAGATCTTATGCTATAGAGGTCTTGTTCACAAAGTCTTTCCCTAAGCCAGTGTCTCCAAGAGTTTTACCTAAAATGTTTTGCAGCAGGTTTAGTGTTACTGTTTTAACATTTAAGTCTCTAATCCACTTTGATTTTAGCTTTGTACATGGTGACAGATATAGGCCTAGCTTTAGTGTTTGAGCTGGGCCTTTTTTTTTTTTTTTTTTTGAGACAGGGTCTCACTTTGTAGTTCAGGCTGAGCTCACTATGTAGCCCAGGCAAGCCTCGAACTCAGCAATCCTCCTGCCTCTGCCTCCTGAGTGCTGGGATTACAGGCATGAGCCACCACACCCGGCACTGTGGTATGTGGTACTGATTGCTGGTGGGTGTGTCACCACACCTGCTATTGTTGTATGTGGTTACCGGGGATTGAACCAGGGACCTTGTGCTTGCCAGGCAGGCACTGGAACCACTGAGCTAAATCTCCGGCCCAGAGCTGGGCCTTATTTTTAACCATCTGAATTATTTTCAATCAGTTAGTGTTTAAATTACCACACAAATTTTATGCATATATGATTTCCAAAATTTTTATGCATATATAATATGAGTAATTCCCCCAAATGCGGTACTGATAAGAGGGAAAATCTATGTTATGATTCCATTATGTCCTCTAGAAAGATGTTTAAAACCTAATCTTTGGAGCCCCTGAAGGTGTTCTTATTTGGAAATAGTGTCTTTGGAGCTGTAATCAAGTTAAGGTGAGGTCACACCAGATTAATAGGGATCCCAACAATGACCAGTCCATATAAGCAGAGGAAAATTGGGACAGAAGTATACAAAGAAGAAGACAGAGGGAAGAATGCGACCAGAAGCGAGAGGCTCAGGGCAGAGTGAAGGTCTAGAAATCAAGGAATGCTGTGAGAGGCTGGCAATAGGTGAGCGAAGATTTCCTCCCAGAGCCTTCTTCAGAGCCCTGCCAGTTCCTTGATTTTGGACTTTTGGTCTCTAACACTATGAATGAGCACATTCCTGTTGTTTGCAATTCTCACATTTCTGATACTTAGTTACAGCAACCCTAGGAAATGAATCTGATGCATTTATAATTTTGACAAATATTTCTGAATTCCCCTCAGTAGTCTCTATACCGTGCTATGCTGCCCTTTCTCCAGGGGACATGGCAGACATTTCTGCATGCTGGCTCACAAGCTGTGTAAAAATTCTCAACCGCCCATGTGATAGGTGATAATAAGTAGTATCTTGAGTGGTTTTAATTTATGTTTTCCTTTCTATGAACAAGTGTTTCATCTCACATTTAAGGACTGTTCTTTTCATATGAACCCTGCATCTTTTGCCACTTTTTGGGATTATTGTCACTTTGTTTCACTTTCTAATATTAGAGGAACTCTTCTATATAGTATATATTATACCCACCTTTTCCAGTTTATCATTTGTCTTCTGAAATAATATTAATTAAATATTTGATTTGCATTAGTTTATTATTATTTCCTATGGCTTCTAGTATTTGGGTCATAGATATTATTTGAGGTAGTTTATAAGGGAATTATACCCCTGTCTTCTTTTAGAACTTTTTCATTCATCATCAAGAAGTTCACTGGAAATCTTAAAAGGATAAAGTTGGATCTAACTTTATCTTTTTCCAGATGGTACATAGTTTATTTCAACAGCATTTATTCTTGAAATGTTACCTTTATGATATATCAAATTCTCGTGTGTATATTTGGATCTATTTCTGGAAATTCTATTCTGTTACATTGGCCTGTCTTTCTATTCATGTGCCAACAGAAACCTGTCTGAATTTTTGAAGTTCTTTAATATGTTTCAATGTATGTAGGCAAGCTAATCAGCTTCACTTCATTTTCTCTGATGAGTTAAGCATCTCTTGCCAGTTAAGCATCCGACCCACCGCTCCACCCAAACAGCTTTTATCCAGGTTTCCAGTGAATCCTTTTGCTGAGAGAGATGGTTGGTCTTCAGTCCTCACAGAATTAGATAGGCTGATGACACTCATGTGGCTGAATAGTCCATCCTTCTTAAAAGAGTTTTCTCAGGTGTAGTCTTCTCTCTTGGTTGTCTATCCATTATGCTGATTGATTTTCCTCAAACTTCTGTGTGCTCCTCAGTTCTCTGGGCTGCACTTGCCCTGCCTGGACTATTGGTTAGTCTTCTGACACCCTTTCCTTCCTCTTCAAACTCATTTTCTGGACTATCTTATGTAGGAGCAAGACTTTAAATACCATCTGTACCCTAATGATTATGACACTTTATATCTCAAAGCAGATTCTGCCTATGAATGCCAGACTCAAATACACAACTGTTTATCATCATTTTTACTCATACATTTCTCTTGGTTCTTTTCTTTCCTCTTTTTTTGTCTTTTGAGACAGTGTGTCATTATGTAGTTCAGGCTGGCCTTGAACTCAACATGTAGCATAGGCTGGCTTCAGACTCACAGCGATCCTCCTGCCTTGAGCTCCTGAGTGCTGGGATTACAGGCATGCACCACCACACCCGGTTTCTTGGTTCTTTCTTGAAGAAAGCAGAATCCACTGAGAGAGTAACAGCCACTGAGAGAGTAACTGGTTGCCACTGTTAGCCATTTCCTGGCTCTTACTGTAGAGAGGAGCAAGGCCAGTGGTCAGGTAGGTATGTGGGAAAAAGTGCCAGAGGAAGGCATGACCGGATTCAGGTGACTAAGGTCACTTGTGCCCCAGTGTCCTCCGCCAGAACACTGTTTCTCAAGAATGTATTGTCAGATGATCCCACTGCATTGTGGACACTCAAGAGACAGAGAGGCATAGTTGTTTTTAGGGGACACTGAGAAAAAAAATACTGTCTCGGGCCGGAGATTTAGCTCAGTGGTTCCGGCACCTGCCTCACAAGCACAAGGTCTTGAGTTCGATCCCGGTAACCACATACAATGCTGGGCGTGGTGACTCATGCCCACCAGCAATCAATACCACATACCACAGTGCCGGGCGTGGTGGCTCACGTCTGTAATCCCAGCACTTGGGAGGCAGAGACAGGAGGATTGCTGAGTTCACGGCGGCTTGCCTGGGCACCGTAGTGAGCTCAGGGCCAGCCTGAACTACAAAGTGAGACCCTGTCTCAAAAAAAAAATGCTGTCTCAAGCCCAGGCTAAAAATAAACTACAGTGCACACACACACACACACACACACACACACACACACACACACACACACTGCCTTACAGTGCAGCAACTGAGGGATGGAGGCAGAATTTAATCATCCTATCCTCAGATGTGAAAGTCTCTGTGGTTTAATATGCACACATCACAGATTGCAAATTCTGCTGCTGAAATTCAGTCTTCAACAAAAACCTAGCTGTCTCTTTGTCTTGAAATGTGTTCTAAAATGTATAATAAAGGTCTATTGAAACCCATAAAGCATCTCGGGGAAAAAGCTGGCTTAACTCACACAGCCAATTCTCTTTTTTCACAAATTCAATTTGTATTATTTGGTTGAGAAGACTGTTCTCTGAGCCTTGACATAGGAGATGCCAAAGCTGACACTCAGTCCCAGGGTTTCCATGGAAAAATCTGTAGGAAAAATCATGTAATTGATCTCATTTGTTAGGTTTGTCAGGCCTCGCCTGGCTCCATGTCCCTGCATGCCTTTTCGCTGCACAGCAGGAAGCCTGAACAGGCTCTTCTTGGACCCCTAGGTCCAAGGAATTCGCTTCCCTCTGGCAAGACAAATGTATGGGGCAATGGAGGAGGCTTGGCTCGGGATGAGACTGTGCCCTGACAGTGAGCTCAGTTCCCGTAAATAGATGTGTGCCTTGGTTCTTGTGCTTAACTCCCAGCTCCTCACACTCAAGTTCCTACCTGCTTTCCTGCTTTGTTCCTCAAATTTTCCAAAAATGAAGAACCTTGCTTGTGTATATGTTAATTTTCCTCATGCCCACATCCAGGGTGTCTCCACCTGAGTGCTATTAATATTTGGAGTATGATATCTTTTCATTGTGAGAGTTGTCCAGTGCAGGTAGGACATTCAGCAGCCTCTCTGGACTTTAATCATTTATATTAGCCAGTTTTCTGGCCTCTGAGACACAATGTCTGACACTCACCGCGTCTAGGAAGAGAGTTGTAATTTAGTTTCAAGAGATTCAGCTCATGATTGGCTGTCTCAATGGCAGGAACAGCATGGCAGGAGAAAATGGAAGGGTAAAGATCTTTATTCATGGTGGCCAAGAAGAACAAGAAAACAGTGGCAGAGAAGGAAGAGGTGAGAGAACTTATATGGTACTCAAGGGTACATCTCCATGATCTACCAAGACATTGATCTCCTTTGTTAGGTTGGCTCCGTGTCCCTGAATGATGAGTGTGCTCCAATCAGTCCCAGAGGCAGATCTCAAAGCCAATGAAGTTGAAACTGTACCTAAATGCCATGCAATTAGATGCCAGGGCAACTTAGCTTAGTCATGACAGTCAAAAATATCTCCAGACATTGCCAATGTGTATTGAAAAGTAAGGGCAAACTACCACTGGTTAAAAACTAGTGTTTTGTCTCCTAGGGCCTCTGTTTTAGTACCCCAGGATGTTTCCTAGCAACCTGCTCTGAAGCTTCACTGACCTTGAATACAAAAAAGAGAAAACCAAGTTTCTCCAAGCTAAGCAAATTCCCCTTTAGACTTCCTCCTCCCTACCACTGGTGTTCTTTCTTCTAATACAAATAAAACTTGTAACTCTGTCCCTGTCAGTACGGTTCCACATTTCCTGTCCTCCTAAGGTCCTGTTTTTAACTGGACCGAGCCCACCAAGATATGTTAAGTTACCAAATTGTCACAAGCTTGATTAACTGCCTTTGTTCTGGTTCTGTCCAGAAGTTCTGCATCGTTAGATAGACCAACCCCTCTCAACCATGTGTATAAAAGTAGAGTCTTTCCTTTGTTCTGGGCTCAGCTTTAGGATATGAGTTCGCTGAGCTGGTGTACTCCTGAATAAATCCTCCTCTTTCATTTGTTGGTCTCTTAATATCCCACAATAACTTTAGTGATGTCTAGGAGATGTATAAGGTCAGTTTTGAATGGGAGACAACATTGTAATTTAATATTTTCTACCAATGCATTAGCAAAGTAGAAAAAAGTGGAGAAATAGGTCCAAATTATTATCATCTCTGTCTTTGCAATATAGTGTATATTTATATTTACACAACATCTCAATTTCGACTAGCCATCTTTCTTTGGTTCTCTAGTCATGTAGGGTCATGGGTAGCATTGATCTAGATTTTTTAAATGTCCCCTTCCTCTTTAATTTACTCTGACAATCAGAATCTTGTAGTAATAAAAGCATAGGCTTTGGAGTCTTGCATACTTTGTTTACTATTTTTACATATCTCTTAGTGATGTTATGAGCTTGATGTAAACTTTTTGAATCTCATTTTTAATACTGATATTTGGGAAACAATAATAGTTGTTCTGCAAAGAGTCATTATGAGAATTAAGTGAAAATAACATACCCAGTGCCTGGTACAAGACAGGTGCCTTGTAAATGGAGGAGCCCTGTTTCCTGTTTGTCTGGTAGCATCAGAAAACTTTAATATACAGAAACCTTTAGCGTGTAGTTCTGTAAGGCTGACCTCTTGCTTGAAACCACAGTTGTGCCCCATTCGTTCATCACCGTGTTCTGTGCCTGCTCAGTGTGTGCGCAAAAGACTGACTCGCTCCAGGGAGCTCACGTGTGCTCCACCTGGTCTTACCCAACTCCTGTTAAGTAAGATAGATTTAGTTGTTTCTAAGTAAAATGGTAGTGTAAGTGAAGCCCTTGTTATCTTCAGTTTCTTTTTATCTCAACAGATACTTATGTCACTCATTCTGCAGGTCAAACAAAAGGTATGAGGTAGAAGAGACAGCATTTTTGAATATATTCTTCCCAGCAAGTAGGGCCACCTGAATATAGTTTATTGAGGCATAGTACAATGTTACTGACAGGCTTTCTTTGCAGAGACACAAAAAGTCAATATTCTTCTCCAATATTAAGAAGAAAATAAATGACTGAACCAATTTGGACAGATAACTCAACCACTTTGTGTCCTAAAAGGAGAGATGAATTAAAAAAAATGTAAGCTCATTATCATGGATAAGACAACCCACATTACAAATGGACATATTGCATTTCCAGAAATATTTGTTTAGTTCAGAACTCACACCCAGGGGTACTGAGGTCAACTGCATATGATGGGAAGTTGACAGGTTTCTTGCATATTTATTTCCTCCTTGATTTTCTACTTTTGCAGGAGAGCAGGAGAATTTCTTATCCTGTTAATTCCCTTTCACCTGGTGTGAAAATATACTGTGCAACACAATGTGTTAATTAAAACTCTTTTATATGTCCTGAAGAGTCTTTTTATCAAGCTTTAAAGAAGATTATGCTTTTCCTGGATCACCATGAGATTTATTGATTAAAAAAACCATCAGAGTTATTTGAGAGAAACATTCAAAGTGTCTACTATGTGCCAGGCACTGGGGACAGCCAGATGATTAAAGGACACTTTCTGCTCTGAAGGCCCTGGAGGAAACACCATGTAAAGAAATGATCACAAAATGATATGCAACTCATAAAACACAGGACTTTGCAAATACAAAGGAGCAGTTTTTCTTCATTCACACATTTAGTGATTACAAACTATGGGCTAGATAGCTATAGTGTGGTAGGGGTAAATGACATTAAAAATAAATTAAAAGATCAAAAGAAAGAGACTCATACTGTGGCTTTTGTTGTTGTGAAATCGTTCCTTTTTCCAGGAAAGAAATAGTAAAAGAAATTTTTTGATCTCTGTTGTTCTATCATGTATGTGCTTTTTAGATTGTACCTTTGCTAACCACTGCTTCTTTGATTTGAATGTATGTGTAGACCCAATCAAAACAGAAAACCTAATGAAAGATTCAACAATTTTCCTGAGCATTTGCAGCTATAGTTGACATTCATTGCTCTGGCTAAATTAATGAAGAGGCAGCTGTAATTTATATATGTAAATATATATATATATATAATTTAATGACTAGTTTTCAGTTTAAGATTATGATAGAAGTTAATCCTAAATCTGTTTTAAAATTAGTTTTTTTCTCCTGTTACCCTATTAAAATATTCTTTAGTATCTTACAGTGTCTTAGAATATGAATATATATATATCTCAGCAACAATTGCACAGTAGAAATGTAGACTTATGATGAGTTATATATTTTTAGAAAAGAATTGAATCCTAGTTAAGAAGCTTTCATAGCAAGCTTCTCCTATTTAAATTTGTTTTTAATTCAGTCTCACAGTAGTCATAGAGGGTTGAAACATTATTGCACTATTATTTTTCTCATTTTACAGATAGGTCAACAGAACACAAAAGATTAAGTGACTTGCCTGGGGTTATATAGAATAACATAGCAGAGCAGTACAATATCTCAGGTTGTCTGAGTCTCAGTCCTTGAACCTAGTCAGAAAATTTCTATTTGGTTTTCCTGAAATGCATCTAATTTTTGGTGCATTTCCTTCAACAAATTTTAAAGTTCAAATATTCTGATCATTCTTATTTGCCTCTCAGTTTAGAAACCTCACAATCATTATTGAATATCTATTAGGTATGGAATGGCCACCTGAAAAACAAAGAACAAAATTACTTTCTCCAGGGAACTTAATGTAGAAATATTGATGTATAAAATTACTTCAATGTGTGATAGGATGATTATAATAGCATGAAAACCTATTAGTTGTCCTAGTCGATGAAAGTATTATTAGTCACAACTCACTACAAACTTTCTCTGTCTTTGATCCTAGAATTGGTGTGATACTGACAAGAGGATAGAAAAATAGACCAATGAAGCAGAAGAGAGTCTAAAACTGTATCTGGATAACTGTAGTGATATCAGAGAGAGCAGATGTGTCGGTAAAATTCAGAAAGAAAAGGACAGTCTTTTTAAGAGATAGTTCTTAGTTATGTGATTATTCATATTGAAGATAAAAATACTTGAGCCCTGCATATATAGTACACAAATGAAATAAGATAAAAAACAAATTCATAAAAATATCTGAAAGATAACCTAGAGGGTTATCTATTTTAAAAACACTAATTAAAAGGTGTTATGTTTCTTGTTTCTGAGACATGCAAAGTTAAAGGAAGGAAGGCTTATTGTAGCTTACTATCTACAAAGGTTTCAGCTCATAGTTGGCTGGCTTCAAGGTACAGTGGCATGGGACATCACAGAGGAGAAACAGCTGATAGCAGGTAGAAGCCAGCAAAGCAATGAAACAGCAAGAGATAAGCAACCAGTGACTAGCACAGACTCTTTCTGCCCTTATATGCTATCCATATTAACCACCCTTAGGATAAGCAGCCTTCATGTCCAGGGTGGGGCAGCCTTAATCCTTATATCACACTGTGAATCAAACCCAGCATTGCATTCTTGAACACAGATTCAGCCACCTTCAAAAGCTCTACCTTGACTATATGAGACTTTTAGGGGACATTTAGGCACAAGCCAGAGCAAACGGTAACCATAAAAAGAGATAATTAAAATGATCTTTATTAACTTCCTAATATTTTTTTTTGTGTGAGACAGGGTCTCACTTTGTAGTTCAGGCTGGCCCTGAGCTCACTATGTATCCCTGACTAGCCTCAAACTCATAGCAATCCTCCTGCCTCTGCCTCCCAAGTGCTGGGATTAACTTTCTAATTTTTACCCACGAAGAGTGATTATTAAGAAATTTAAAAACTATTTACAGCTGGTAAATATACTACAATACACATCTAATAAAGAACTCTTTTCAAAATATATAAATAGTTTTAAAAAGACAGATATAATTAAATTAAAAATAAAATAGATAAAAGATTTAAAGATACAGTAGAAAACCAATAAGCATAAAAAAGTGCTCAGTATCACTTATCATCAAGAAATGAAAATTGCAACCACAAAGAGATACTACTTTAACCTTCCCTGAAGCCCCTGATCAAGAGGTATGGGGCTGGTGAGGATGGACTGCAGCTGAAATTCTTACTGTGATTGGTGGGAGTGGAAATTGGTACATTTGCATCAGAAAACTTTTTTTTAAAATAATATCTGCCAATGGTTATATGTGTACATATGAGTTGACAGGTATGTAAAACTTCATGATGGGATTATTCTCAGAAGCCCCAAACTGGAAGCAATCTAAATATCTATCAATGATAAAGTTAGTAAACAAATTTTAGTGTGTTCACACTATAAAATAATATATGTCAATGAAAACAGTGAACTACGGTTATTAGGGTGATCCTGGATGGCTGTCACAAATGCAGTATTAACAAGTAGAGCCACAAAGCAAAATAATACCTATTACTTGATTATAATTATGTACAGCAAAACTGATCAATGGTAATGCAAGTCAAAGAGGGATTGTCTTTGGATGAGTGAATAGAGAGGGAACAGGCAGCAGCAAATTCCAGAAATGAAGCATGTTAGAGGTGTTTTATATCTTTTCTTGAGTGGTGGATATGGGTGTGTATGTACATAGTAAATCCATCAAATTACATACTTAAGATTTATGGTATTTACTATGAATTTTATATTTAATGGTAGGCAGTATAATAGCTCTCCAATGATGTCTATGTCATAGTCCTTAGAACTTGTGAAATATATTCCCTTACCCAGCAAAAGGGATTTTTTGCAGAGCTAATTAAGGTTAATATATAAGTGGAGAGATGGTCCTGGACTATCCAAAGGGGTGCAATCTAATCATATTGATTCTTAAAAATGGAAAAGGAGGAAATAAAAGTGGTCCAGACAGGGGCCAGAGATTTAGCTCAGTGGTTCTGGCGCCTGCCTCACAGGTGCAAGGTCCTGAGTTCGATCCCGGTAACCACATACAATGCTGGGCATGGTGACTCACACCCACTAGCAATCAATATCATATACCACAGTGCCAGGCATGGTGGCTCTTGCCTGTAATCCCAGCACTCGGAGGCAGAGGCAGGAGGATTGCTAAGTTCAAGGTTTGCCTGGGCTACATAGTAAACTCAGGGCCAGCCTGAACTACAAAGTGAGACCCTGTCTCAAAAAAAAAAAAAAAAAA